>CM037631.1:27534680-27571554 GCA_015227895.2 Colaptes auratus
GAACACACAGATTTTCACTCCCTCAAATATTTGCATCATCTTCTTTGTTTTCCAAGTGTCTCATTCTTGCAGGCCCTACAGCTGGTGAGACATTTAATAGCTGAAAATGCATTATTATAAACGTGGTTTTTTATTGGAGTGAGTAATGAGACATAAAAATGATTGCTGTGAACTCATTCATCTTTAATAATAGAATATAGTGGTTTTAAATGTTTGTTGGCAAGAGGATTACTTTCAAAAGCACAGGTATTTGAGCAATTAAGAAAAATAATTATATAAATCCAACTACTCCGGATCAGACAGCCAATAAAACACAACAGGCACTAAGGCAAAGACTGCTTCCTTACCCCAAGTTATCATCCCAATTGACGGCAGCTGTTGGAAGGAGAATGGATTTTAACATGAGTAAGAGAAAAGGATTGAAAGGAAGATGGTCAGCCCATGCTTATTAAAGGACACTCTAAGCGTGCCTCCTCTGCTCTACTTCAGTGGTGGTCCTTGTGAATGCCAAGGTTACTTCCAAAAAGGGAGGCTGTAGCTCAGTGAAATGTTTTGTCTTTCAGACTTTGGTTTTCTTTGGGCTGTTCATTTGATGAAATAAAAGACTTTCTTTTGCTGGGTAGCTTGGAAAGCAGCAAGTTTATTGTGCTCCCTTAGCTGGCCTGCCTTAGATGATTGCTGTGCATCTGGAGGTTGTCTCACTCTTCAATTTTTAGCACAAGTGTCTTTCCCTGGAGGTTTTTCCTTAATTGTCTAAGGGCAGGAAGGGAGCTGTGGCTAAGGTTGAATTTCTGACTGTCCAGAAAGGAGGTGTGGTGAGGTTTGGAAAATCAGTCTTCAAGTTGATAGAATTTCTTCACTGCAAGAGTGGTCAGGCACTGGAGGGAGGTGGTGGAGTCCCCATCCCTGGTGGTGGTCAAGAAAGGCGTGGCCACGGCACTTGGGGACATGGTTTAGTGGCCATGGTGACATTGGGTTGAAGGTTGGACTTGATGATCTTGGAGGTCTCTTCCAACTGAAACTCTTCAGTAAGAGAAAAAAAAGGATCTTTTGGAAAGAAGATCTCTAAAATCACTCAGAAAGTTTACTGGGACAATGCATCATGGATATAGCAAAAATAATAAAGTAGAATAAAAAAACTTTAAAAGCCAGGATGAGTTCAGTCTCACAGAGTGAATAAAAATAGATTGCTGAAGCCTACCAGTGCTACATGCAAACTTACGGAGAACAAGAACAGACTGAATTAACAGTAAAAGTAATGCAATCTTGGCCCTAAGCCAAACCAAGTTTTTCTTGGCATGGCAGCGATGGAGAAGATGGCTCTATTTAATTTTTCTTCAATTTGCTAAATAAATTGTCCCACTCAATGGGAGACTTGCTTCCAGCGGGTGATTCAACCCTCCATTTCATTGAACCTCTTCATTAGTGACCTTGGATGAATACCTTCCCAACTTGTGTACTTTAGGTGAATATGTAAAATTGTCTGCTGAATAATAATCTGTGTGGAACACGAAGCTGGTTGGCAGGAAGGAGAATATAGGAGTGGAAGTGACCACAACTGAAGTGGAAGAAAACCACAGTAAATTAGAGTTAGAGTTTCTTGTTTGTTAGAGGATGCTGCCATGAAACTGATGTGGACAGGAAAGCGTGTGGCATGGAAAGGATAGAGTAGAGTAGAGTAGAGTAGAGTAGAGTAGAGTAGAATAGAATAGAATAGAATAGAATACAATGCAATGCAATGCAATACAATGCAATTCAATACAATGCAATACAATGCAATTCAATACAATACAATACAATAGACCAGGTTGGAAGAGACCTTCAAGATCATCGTGTCCAACCCATCATCCAACACCATCTAATCAACTAAACCATGCAACCAAGCACCCTATCAAGTCTCCTCCTAAACACCTCCAGTGATGCACCTCTTTGGGCACAGCATTGCATAAGGTTCTTCACGGAAGTCTGCAGTGATCAACACTGGGACTAATTTCACATAACACTTATGACTAATGCAAGTGTAATTAGTTTAATCCCTGAGATTTTCTAATGGAAAAATACTAACCAGTAGGAAGCAGAGAAAGAGCAATTGTGCAAGAAGAATCAGGTGGGTTTGGAGACTAGGTTAAAAAATGTTACCAGGTGCCTCAAATCTTTCTTGTTTCTAACCTGAACCGTACAATCCGTGAGTGCAGTCATCCTAAACTCTGTCTGTAAATCAGCGAGAAATCTGATATATGCCACAGCAGACTCAAGTTTTTAAGTGGCTTCCAGAGTAGTTCTGAAGTGTGTAATGATCTCTATTGACTAAGTGAAAAGCTCAAAGTGATGAAGTTCCTGTCTTGCCTGCCATGAACTCCTTTTCCTTACTGATTAATGCTCATTTCTGTAGTTCCCCGAACATTCAGCACTCAGGAAAAGAGGGTGTGGGAGAAAAGACGCCAGTATGACAAAGACATGAAAAGGCAAATGGAATCTTGGAGTGGTGTTTTCAAGAAAAATAGAGTGTTTGTCCTGCTCTACAGGATTCTGTAAATCATCATTTGATTGTTGTAGACTGGTAGTCATTGATGTCTGGGGAAGAGAGAATCGAAGTAGGGACAGCTGCAGAGGAGGGTTATTAGTGTAATCCGAAGAGCCTGTCATGCAACAGGAGCCCAGAAGATTTGTCTTTCTTTAGTGGAATGAAATGAAGCCTGAATAATATTGGTAGTTTTTTAAACACATCACATTGAGTGGTAATGATGGTTGAAAGAAAAATACTGATAAGTGTGGGCTCAATAGTAGAAAGATTTCCAATTATCAGGCTCTAGAATAGCCACACAAATGAGCATTGTGTCCAGACTGTAGCTGGGTTTGGTTACAGTGTGCACACAATGTTCACTACTATGTATGTAGGTATTCTGGGAGAAACAGTTAGTAGAATCATAGAATCACAGAATCAACCAGAATGGAAAAGACCTCAGAGATCATCAAGTCCAACCTATCACCCAACACCTCAGGACTACCTAAACCATGGCTTCAAGTGCCACATCCAATCCCCTCTTGAACGCCTCCAGGCACAGGGACTCCACCACCTCCTCCCTGGGCAGCACATTCCAGTGGCCAATCTCTCTTTCTGTGAAGAACTAAGTAGCTTCCCCCTGGTCCTTGGCCAGGGGGGTCCTTGTGCTGTTTATTAATTGTAGATGTCTGCAAATATTGTAACTCCTGGATATTTTATACGCATTCATTGCATTCCATTGTGGAGTGTAGATTTTGCTTGTATATACAGCTTCATTTGCTTCTAACTGAGTTGGTCTGCCCAAAGTTCATGCTGGGAGGGAAACTTCAACCCACTACACAGCTGAGTTGAGATGCTCTGAAAACATGCTTCCCAGAATCTTTGAAAATAACAGGGAGGAGAAGAAAATGTCTATAAGAACAGTGATATGTTTAATCTTTATGGAGACAGTAAGACACAATAAATTTCCAGGTTCTCTCTCTTTCACTCCCCAGAAAAAACACTGACGTTAACGATCATTGGAATGAGCAGAGCTGCACGGCTGCAAATAGGGGAAGAAGAGTGGTTTATAACCTGGATGCAATACACCCTGACAAATGGAACAGAAGGTGTACAGCCTCGTGTTCAAACCTGCACCATCATTCAAATAACCCAAGGGTTATGCCATGTTCAAGTTAGATAAGCAGGCAAGAGAAATGGCCTCTTATTCAATAAAGTTAGCTTAAGCAGAGGTAATTCCCCTTCCCTTCTTTTTGAACTCCAGTGTGCAATAAAAGCAGCAGAGCTGAATGGCACACAGTTTTGTAGATAGGGGCACTCTGCAAATACTGAAGGTGCAATTTAATGGCTTTGGGGCTGCCTAGGGTGCTAAATACAAATTGGAGGCAAAAAAAGAAAGAGCAAACAAGCCCCACAGCCCTGAGAGCTATCTCAGTGTGTTCCAAATTGCTAGGCCAGAGATTAGATTTTATTTTTAATTATCTTTTTTATAAAATCTGCACTACTGCCTGCATCAGACTGGAACCTCACTGCCCAAGGCAAGTGGTTTCCTTAAGGCATTATTCTTGGTTTTTCCTGAGCACATTGAGTATTTCAGTGATTTATAGAAAACTCAAATCTTTGACTCATGTGACTGAAGGAAATCCATATCATCGTGATTTACAGTTCCCACTGCTAGGAGATCTGCAGTCTCTGCTTCAATAGAGATCTTTTCACCTGAACCATGTGTGAGAAATGCTGCTAAGGTGAGCAATCTGAGATAAAGGGTTTAGGTGTGACTTGGGTGGAGGGAGGTGCTTTGATCTAGCTATGATCATAGAATCATGGAATGCTCCAGGCTGGAAGGGACCTCCAAATGTTATCTAGTCTGACCTCAAGCGAATGGTGTGGAGGGTATTTCAAAGATAGTCTTCTACACACTGCTGAAGGCATGTTGTTTCTTTACCTGCTCACCCTAAGGCAGGCTTGTGTATTGTGAGTTTTCACACTGCTCCATATATTTAAATGCCAGAAGAAATCTGTCTGCTCAGACACTCAGACCTGCTGCATAACATTAGGTCAGGAAATCTTACCCAGGAAATCAAGCAGGGGAAGAACTCATTCTTGCCTCTAATGTGAGTGTTATCAAGCCCGTGAACTTGTGACTAAACCAATGTATATCTCATTGAAAGACATTTGGTCTAAATGTAAGGCCTCCAGGAGATGATTAATCAGCTACAACCTTTAATTATGTTGCAACAGTTAATTACTCTTTCTGTTAAAAGTTGTCTTGCTTCCAGTCTGAATGTGTCTGTCTCCATGGAGACATTCTTCTATGGAAAGAATAGGGCACTGTGACCTCTCTCTGCCTAGAGGTTTCTATTTGTTGTCTGTCTTTATAGACTGTCTTAATCTCAAGCTACAGAAGTCCTGACTGGTAGATATTTCCTCATAGCTTCGTGTAAATACAGAGGCCCTCTAATCGATGCAAAAAAATGTTCTTTAGATTTACATAAGTAGGAGAGAGACCACAATCTGGCGCTCTCAGTTAACACGCTGCTCTTCAGCTGGAAGAAATCCTTGTCTGTATAGTGCACTTCAATTTGGCTTTTCCTGGACCAGCTTACTGAAGGTTTCCAGTTTTGATTTCCATTCAGCTTGGCTGTTAGCCTGGGAGAAGTGGAGGTGTTCTTATCAGTATCACAGATTTCACCTTCGCAGAATCACAGAATCACAGAATCACAGAATATTAGGGGTTGGAAGGGACCTTGAAAGATCATCTAGTCCAACCCCCTTGCCTGATCAGGGTCACCTATACCAGATCACACAGCAATACATCCAGGCACACTTCAGGTATCTCCAGAGAGAGAGGCTACACAACCTTCATAAACACTTATTGAAATACATTAATTTAATTCAAGGAAAGGTTTGCCTGGTACTGATAACAACCTAATTTTATTATGCTGTGATGTCAGGGAGCAATTGATCAACAGTCAGTACTGACAGCTTGAGGAACCCACTGAAATAGATGCTGACCTCTGTATTAATTTGTTTTCTGCAGGTAATTTCTGTGCATCCCTTACTTAGGGCTTTGAAAACTTGGATTCTGAGCCAAAGACTTCTTAAGGCTCAGACACACTCCTGCCTTCTCCTTCATTGTACACACGCTCTGTTCAAGCCCAAATCAGCAACTTTGTGATCCAGGGCTTGGGAGCTTTGACATATGTCCATCTCTGACTAAGCTATGAGTTTTTCTCTTGTGAAAGCTGTTTAAAATACAAGAACAAGGAAAACTAATTTTGTGGACCTGGAATATAGTAGATAAGGTTGACTAGTGACAGATTTTCAAAACCAATGTGCTTTGCCTTTACTGTTACTCAGACACCACCTACGATCTGCAACTTAAACCAGCAACATACTGTTTGTGGGATCCTGTGGCTGGAAGGGATATGGAGGTGTTTTGGTTTATTATGCTTTTCACCTTCATCCCACCTAGTTCCATGCTTGCTTTCTATGGAGATGAGGTGTTTGATATTGACTCACATATGTGACATCCAAGGAATTTGTGAATTGCAGGGGAAGGAGAGTCTAGGTTGACTTCTACTGCCCATGCTTGTGTAGCATCTTAATTGACTATTTCAAAGGCATTGGATAGAATGTCACTCCTTGCTAAGACTGAAAAAGCCAGTCTTAACTTTGGTCAGCTTTTAACAAGAGCAGTTAAATACCAGCCCTAATGAGATGCTCAGAGAAACAGGAAAAACCTCACATGAAGGTCTCTTTCTCCCAGGTTTTCATGTCTGATAGTAGAATAGGGTAGGATAGAATAGAATAGAATAGAATAGAATAGAATAGAATAGAATAGAATAGAATAGAATAGAATAGAATAGACCAGGTTGGAAAAGACCTTTGAGATCATCAAGTCCAACCTATCACCCAACACCATCTAATCAGCTAAACCATGGCACCAAGCACCCTAACCAGTCTCTTGTTAAATACCTCCAGGGATGGTGACTCCACCACCTCCCTGAGCAGCACATTCCAATGGCCAATCTCTCTTTCTATGAAGAACTACTCCCTAACATCCAGCCTAAACCTCTGCTGGTGCAGCTTGAGACTGTCTCCTCTTGTTCTGGTGCTGGTTGCCTGGGAGAAGAGACCAAGCAATAAGGTCTCTCCTGAGCCTCCTCATCTCCAGGCTAGTGTCTCACAAGTCATGTTTCCAGGGAATCCTGTGGTTGGGTCATCTGTACCATTATCAGTCTTCTTCCTGTTTCTTAGTGGTAGAAATGATCTGATGTTAACATGCACACAGTCATAGCATGATTACAAACACAGGGGTGGAATGGTGCAGAGAGTGGTGCATATCCTGAAGCATGCCCTGAAAGAATGGGAGTGACCTCACAGTTGTTTTGTCTGTTAATTCATCAGATAAATCTCTATTTGATGTAATGTCTTTTGACTGTTAGTCCTTATAAAGATATTCAGATTTGGGCTTAAACTCATTAAATTCTTGACTCTGGTGTCTAAAACAATATGGCATGAAAGGTTTTTCAGGTCTTTGCTAACCTTGTAGGAAAATATTAACATACAGGAGTCAAGAGCACTTAAAATAGTGGCCATTTCGCAAGTTAAATTTAGATCCCTGCATTTAACAGTAGTGGAGGTGATTGTTCAACCTGAGGAGGAGGCCGAGCCCAGTGAAACTTTTCTGACTTCTCTGATGAGGAGTGGTGAATTCTAGGGCTCTGGGTAGTGTTTGCAGGACAAGGCAGAATCACCAAAGAGAATCCACCAAAGTGAATTTTCTTTCCATTGCCTTTCTTTCTTTGCAGCTTTGAGGCTGTAATCAAAGTTGCTCTGTGAGGTCTGGAACTAAAAAGGTTTGATTTTTCTCTCCAAGTTCTTGGTTTTCCCTTAACCCCTGTATGCCATCAGACCGAGTTTGTTACCCATCCAAGTGTCAGCTGGTTACTCCATGCAGGCAAGAGGCAGAACATGGAATGTTATCAGCAGGAGCTGCTAAACACAGCAGAAAAGGGATGAATCTGCCACCCTTTCCCTTGGCAGAAGCAGTGATTTGTGCACTCTCCTCCACACCGACACTAATTTTTGTTTCCTGAAATGTGGAGGACTCTTCAGCATCCTCATGACTTTCACTGATTATTTATTTATTTAGTTATCTGCTCATTTATCTATTTATGTATTTCCCTATGTGGCTGAGCTTGGGCAAGAGGTCCTTAGAAGGAGATTGACAAATGCACTGTCTCCCGAAGACAGCAACAAGAATTAGGAGATCCTTGTGAGAACAGAACAAAGAGTAAAAATGTGAATCCTTTCAGAAAAAAAAGAAAAGAGGAAAAAAAAGAAGATAAATATTAAATTTTGAACTTTTAAAAGGTGTTTTGTTTAAAGTACTGTTCCAGGCCTAAACTCTTCCACTATTTGAATTCATTCATTAATAGTTCAACCTTCAAGCCTTAATTGTGTTCCATTTTAGTGGTTACCCAGTATCATTTCTGGGTACCTGGAGTATAAATCCTTGTGTTCATTATTTCAGGTCATGTACTTTGTTAACAGATAAAGCAAAATTACTCACAGGAGTAAGGCAACAAGCATATATGTGGCTTTTTATATCACAGTATCACCAAGGTTGGAAGAGACCTCAAAGATCATCGAGTCCAACGTTGCAAAACAATTGTATCTTAAACGGATACAAGCACGTCACTGGGGAAATTAGTGCTACATGATTGCAGTTCAGTTAAGCACTTCAGAAATTAAGAACAAAACAAAATGTATTTTACCTTTTTTCTACTAATTTGTCTTTAGGATCATTTGCACTTTACATATTAAAATGCCCTATGAGGAGAGGCTGAGGGAGCTGGGGTTGCTTAGCCTGGAGATGAGGAGACTCAGGGGAGACCTCATTGCTCTCTACAACTCCCTGAAGGGAGGTTGTAGCCAGGTGGGGGTTGGTCTCTTCTCCCAGGCAAGCAGCACCAGAACAAGAGGGCACAGTTTCAAGCTGCGCTGGATGTTAGGAAGAAGTTCTTCACACAAAGAGAGATTGGCCGTTGGAATGTGCTGCCCAGGGAGGTGGTGGAGTCACCATCCCTGGAGGTGCTCAAAAAAGGATTGGATGTGGCACTTGGAGCCATGGTTTAGTTAGTCATGAGGTCTGTGGTGACAGGTTGGACTCGTTGACCTCTGAGGTCTTTTCCAACCTGGTTGACTCTGTGATTCTAGGAAAAAAGGGGATATTTTTTTCGTGCAATTTGGTTCAAGATTTATTGCACTGGTATTTATCACACTTTTTCCATCACAGTAATTACAGATACATCTGAGAGAACTGAATTTTTTCAGAGCTGGAATATGTGGGAGGGCAGTGCCATCATAACGGTCTCACCTTCAGGGGCGTGTATGTAGTGAGAGCCGAAAGTGTCTGGCAACTTCTAGAGCAGAATCTGCAAGAATGACTTGGACAAAGTCTTCCTTATTGTGGGCTTGTAAGAATTATTTCCCTTGGTCATGGCCTATATCTTCCAGGGTACTGCTTATAAATATTGCTGTTAAATGTAAGAGAATGTGAAAGAAATTAAGTTGTGAAACAAACCCAGCAGCTTTCCTGCAACACTGTGTTGCAGCTGTGGTTGCAATATCCCTTCCATTTTTAAAATACAGAATCTTACTGAATTATTTCTTAGTTTGGTGATAGAAGAAACTGCTTCTCCCCTTCCATCTTTCCTACTACTTCCCAGTAGAAAATATTTGATTCTAAGACTTTATCCATGCAAGCCCCTTGCTGGGGCTCACTTTTCTACATTAAGGATGACCCTTTTTATGTCTTTTGATTTTGTTTATGAGTTACCAATCTGTTTGTTTGTGCAGAAGCAGAGCAGATGAATTGCTTATTGTTTCCTTTCCAACTTAAATATTGCAGCGACACAGACATAAAGAGCAGATTAATATCTTTGCACTGATATCCATAATGAAATTCTCAGAATGGTTTTGGGTTGAGTTATGGTTTCAGCTATCCATCAATAAACTGCACTGGCTTGTTTGTCTTTTGTTGTTCACATACATTATGCTTTGCAACTCAACTCTATGCTAGAGCTCTCTATTTGTGATGCTTACTCAGTCCATCAACCTCTAGATCTCTCTAGAAAGAGTTCGGACACAGAGTTTGTCAAAGATGACTGCTTGAGGAGATTGGAGAGTGGAAAACATATTCATTTGGATACTGAAACTGAGCATGGAGGTTTAAACTAAAGCTCTTCTGTCTTTTCTGCCTTTCTTTCCATTGCACATCTGATATTTGACAGGGTTGTAGACAACATCTTTGCAGATGTTTGACAACATTAAAGGAGGTGAAGAGTAATGGTGTTGCTGAGTCACAGTAGACACATCTATACATTACAGTAGATTAGGAGCCCTATCCAAAGGCCACACCAGGCTTTGGGCTTGCCCTTTACTCTGACACTATCATTATGATGCTGTGCTGAGGTCACTACAAACTTTGTTCAACTTTATGGAGGTTGTTAGGAATTTCTGTTAAAACAAACATCCCTTCCCTTTTAAGGCTTGATTTAGGTAGCTGTGTTGTGTGAAACAAGCACTTACCTTGCTGTCCTCTGGAGTACACTGCTTTGGATATGTTCACCCATTATTTAGTGATTCAGTAGAGTGGTATTTGACTACATTAAGATGATCATAGAATCAGCAAGGTTGGAAAAGACCTCAGAGATCATCAAGTCCAGCCTATCACCCAACACCTCAGGACTAACTAAACCATGGCTTCAAGTGCCACGTTCAATCCCCAGGAATGCCTCCAGGGACAGGAAGCACATCCCAGTGGCCAATTACTCCTTCTGGGAAGAACATTCTCCACACCACCAGCCTAAACTTCCCCTGGCACAGCTTGAGACTGTGTCCTCTTGTTCTGGTGTTGGCTGTCTGGGAGAAGAGACCAACCCCCACCTGGCTACAGCCTCCCTTCAGGTAGTGGTAGAGAGCAATAAGGTCTCCCCTGAGCCTCCTCTTCTCCAGGCTAAGCAGCCACAGCTCCCTCAGCCTCGCCTCACAGGGTTTGTGCTCTCAAGACCTCTTCCAAACCTTGTTGCCCTTCCCTGGACACATTCAAGTGTCTCAATGTCCTTCTTAAACTGAGGAGCCCGATGATGACAAAGAGAGGATCACAAAGATTAAAGATGAGACGTTAGAAGACTCTGAACAAGATGTGCACTCATGGGTTAGTGCTAAAAGGGTCTGAGAGCTGTAAACATCCTGTGAAGACCCTGGGAATGAAGTGAACAAGGATCTCTTTACAGCAAATGCTCACTGCTGGCCCAGATACTGATGAAGGCAGGGTTACACCATCATTTCTGCACTCAACTAATGACTCCTGTTGTGGAAACAAAGAGCCAAAATGTCAAAAAAGCTACCTTTTATTTTCTTTTTCCACCCCCCCTCACCCCCCCAAAAAATACAGGAATTTGGAGTTAGGCAGAAGTCTGAAATCATTCAGACATACTTGTAACTGTAATCTCTTAAGATGGATTGCATTCATCCATCCAGTTCTCAAGGACAGGAAACTTTGTTTTTCATGATTCTGTTTAAAGAGACTCTATGCCTTGAAATCAGCATGGTGGTTTTCTTAGAATGGAATGGAATGGAATGGAATGGAATAGAATAGAATAGAATAGAATAGAATAGAATAGAATAGAATAGAATAGAATAGAATAGAATAGAATCAACAAGGTTGGAAAAAACCTCAGCGGGTTGGAAAAGACCTCTGAGATCATCAAATCCAACCTGTCACCCAACACCATCTAATCAACTAACCCATGGCACCAAGTGCCTCATCCAGTCTCTTCCTAAACAACTCCACTGATGGTGACTCCACCACCAACCTGGGCAGCACATTCCAATGGCAAATCTCTCTTTCAATGAAGAATTTCTTCCTAACATCCAGCCTAAACCTCCCCTGGCACAGCTTGAGACTGTTGGTGCTGGCTGCCTGGGAGAAGAGACCAACCCCTACCTAGCTACAACCTCCCTTCAGGTAGTTGTAGAGAGCAAGAAGGTCTCCCCTGAGCCTCCTCTTCCCCAGGCTAAGCAACCCCACTGTGACTGTGTTGTGATATTTACATCAGGCTTCTGCCTTTAAAAAAAGAAAGAGAAAAAGAAAAAAGAATGCCCTGTGCCAGTACTTGACATATGAATACAAGACTCCTGTCAGCACAGATGCCAGTCCCAGCTGCATATCTCAACTGTTCTTGCTGATGGGTGCCAAGTGGTGTAGTGGAACAACATATAAATTAAGATCCTGCATACATGCATTAAGTGTTGATACATGGAACCGTCCCTGGGAGCTCCCACTTTCTTCCAGGTGACTTATTAATTTACATTTAAACTCTGTTTAGAGTTCAGCTGAAGCTTTGACACCTTTTCAGTCTGAAAAACTGTTCTTGCTGTCCTGAATTATGTGAGTGGCCTGTTCAGCACAAGCTTTTGAGCAGTCATAGCATCTAGGTATTTGCCAGCCCCATGCCAGTTTTGTTCCTGACCGCAAGCAACCCACTGGCTCCCAACTGGCTACTGGAGGATCCAGCACCTGCCTTTCACTGCACATGGTGAAAAATTGCCTGTTTGACTCCAGAGCAGCGCTGCCAGGTATCAATTCACAGTGCTGCAGGCCAAGATGAGAGAGTCAGTGAGGTGTTCCTCATTACTTGCTGCCTATATTATTAATGCTGAATATCATCAGAAGGATGTTAACATCTCTGCTGTGCTCCAGCTTGCTGACACCAGCTGGTATAACGTCAGCAGTGGTTGTTTGCTGGATCATTCAGTCCTTCTGTGTTTTCTCATTTTAGGTTTAGTGGTTAAATCTGCTTGTGCTTATAGATGCCCAGGTTTTGCTCTGACATTCAGCAGTCCCTTTAGCAGCAAACAATAACCCTTGCAGTCCTGGGCACTGCCGAGTATTTCCAGCTAGAGGAAAATGGCTTTATTTCATTGTGTGCCTGTTAGGGAAATGCTACTCAATTCAGGGAGATTTGGAGAGCCTGTAACATGTCTTTTACCCCAAGGTTGTTATTCCATGCATTTTACACATTCTTTTTAATGGCTGCAGTTCAGTTGCATAATTAAAGTCTAAAATAGCAGAAGAGAAGCTGAAAGACTGGAGAGGGGAAAGAAAAGAGATCTGAAAAACCTGGAAAACTTCCACCAGCTGAGATGCAATCTCCAGCAGCAGGGATGTATGGTGAGTGCAACACTGCCACCTCTTGAATACCCTTTGTAAGATCTGTTTTCCCACTCATTCAGTGGAGCCCAGTTAGGGCTGCAGCTCCACAGCATACGCCCTGACGTGCTGGGAGGTGCAGCCTCCCTCCTGAAGGCTAAGTAGTCTGTCTAACTGAAGCCCAGACGTGCTGAGAGAAGAAAACAAGCAGCAAAACGGCAGCGAAAGAGAGGGGGACACTGACAGTAGAGTCCTTGCAGGGCTGTGTGAAACAAGGTTTCCTTCTCAAACCCTTCTTTGTACGTTTTAAATTGTGTAATGTTCAAGGCTAAAGAAACCATTAGCCCATCCAGTGTGGATGCCTGCCCATTGCAGTGCATTCAGGGAGGATTTTTTTGTGCTGGGCTTTGGAGCTTGTTACCAACTGAAGAGGAGCTTCTAGAAAGGTGTTGGAGGCTGAACAGAAAAACGAACAGATTGAGAATCTCTTGGTGGTTTGAGTTACCCTCGTTCTTAGAAATGCATGTGTAGTCTGCAGTTGGAATGCACCCAGCTACAGTTCACAGCTCCTGCCTCCTTATGCCTTGCGCTGCTGAAGTCACAAGTATCTGGTATTTTTGCCTCCGTGAAACTATTTCACACTGCAGCCATCCTCTCAATTTACCTTTTGCTCACTGGACACACACTTCAGAGAACAAAAAAAAAAGCCCAAACCAAACAGACACAAATCTACCACACAATTGCATCCACGTTACTTCACAGTCACTGACATAGTTTTCACCACTTGTTTTAAGGTTAGTACCCATCAAAAGATGCTTTCTGGCCTGTGTCACATGCTCTGATCATAGCAAAATAATTGCTGTCATGCTTGGAATCATGGTATATGAATTTAGCCATCCTAGGAAGGAATGTCACAGTTTGCTACATCAAAGTGGTTCCTTAGGCTCTCTGCAGATTCAGAAACAGACACTGCAACCCTGAAAATCCTCGTTGAGTCTTTAACAACTGGAAATTGGTTTTAAAATATTAAGCAAAATTTTAAAGTCTGGAGTCTGGCAAATAACTGAAAAGCTTCTTGGAATACTCACTCTGAGCTACTCCCACCCTTTCCCCACAAAGGCAGAGATCTCCCTGTGGGAAATATTTTGTTAGCTAGGGTGAAACCAGTATCATAAATCTGGGGTTTGATTCAATTCTGATTCTCTAGCCTTGATGTGTCCTCAGGTAAATAGATTAAGGCTGTATGCAAAAGAGGAATCACAAGCAATAACACTCAGGCTATTTACTTAATTCCAGTTTATATTGTTTAGGAGGCTTGGGGGGGGGGAATCAAAATACATGTCTCAGTTAATTCAGTTGCCACCCTTTAATTGGCAAATCCTTTCTGTCTCCCAAATCTCATAACTCATGATTGCTGGCATTCTAATGATTCAGTTCACACTGCTTTAACTCTTGATCTAATACAGCTTCATTCCTAATCTTCCATCATGCAATAGCCATTACTATCTCCATTCTACACATCACAAAGGCATGCTGAGTGATTTTTGACTGCAGTTCAGGATTTTCTTGGATTTTTCTGCAATGCTTCTTATAATGGTTTTAGAATACAGAAGAGCTGCTTTGTGCAGATTCATTTCATGCCATATTTTCCCAAGCCATCAGTCATGGAATTGTTTGAATTGGAAGGGACTTTGAAAGATCATCTAGTTCCAACTTCTCTGCTATTGTCAGGGACACCTTCCCATCCAGCCTGGTCTTGAACACTTTCAGGGAGGGGGCATCCACAGCTTCTCTGGGCAACCTGCTCCGGTGCTTCACCACCCTCACAGTGAAGAATTTCTTCCTAATAGCTAATCTGAATCTACCCTCTTGCAGTTTAAAATCATTACCTTTTGTCCTATCACTACTCTCCCTTGTATTGAGTCCCTCCCATATTTCTCCAGGCCTCTTCCAAGTATTGGAAGGCTGCTATAAAGTCTCATGAAGTCTTGTCCAGGCTAAAAATCACCAACTCAACAGTCTCAAGCTGTGCCAGGGGAGATTTAGGCTGGATGTTAGGAAGAAGTTTTTCCTAGAAAGAGAGATTGGCCATTGGAATGTGCTGCTCAGGGAGGTGGTGGAGTCACCATCTGTGGAGGTGTTTAGGATGAGACTGGATGAAGTGCTTGGTGCCATGGTTTAGTTGATTAGCTGGTGTTGGATGATAGATTGGACTCAATGATCTCAAAGGTCTTTTCCAACCTGGTTAATTCTATTCTATTCTACTCTATTCTAATTCTATTCTCAGTCTGTCCTCATATAGGAATTGTTTCAGCTCCATATCATCTGCCTGGCCCTCCTTTGGACCTGACAGACCATGTCCATGTTGTTCTTAGGCTGGGGGGACCAAAACCCAAACGCAATACTCCAGGTGGGGTCTTACAAGAAAGGAGTAGATATGTCAAATATGAAGTTGCCAACTGCTAATCTTTTTGTTAGAAGAGTTAAAAAAAATATGACTGGAGGTAGATAATTTCTTAAGCAGTTCTTCAAAACACAACCTCCAAAAGCCTTTAAGCAGCACAAAATGCATGGCTGTCTTGTGGGAATGCAAATTTCCACAGGGTGCTTTCTATGGACTAAGTAGGTCAAATAATCCTGTGTGGATTTGCTGTTCTGCTACCTGACTACAAGAGCAAAGAGTCTTAAGATTCCAGGCTCTTAAGTAATATGTTCTCTGCTTTTCATCCCTCAAGTCACAGTAGCATGTCCATGTTTGCACACTTAATGAATAGAATAGAATAGAATAGAATAGAATAGAATAGAATAGAATAGAATAGAATAGAATAAACCAGGTTGGAAAAAACCTTTGAGATCATCAAGTTCAACCCATCACCCAACACCATCTAATCTAAGTGCTTCATGCAGTCTCTTCTTACACACTTCCAGGGATGGTGACTCCACCACCTCCCTGGGCAGCACATTCCAAGAGCCAATCTCTCTTGCTCTCTTCCTAACATCCAGCCTAAACCTCCCCTGGCACAGCTTGAGACTGTGTCCTCTTGTTCTGGTGCTGCTTGCCTGGGAGAAGAGACCAACCCTCACAGGGCTACAACCTCCCTTTGGGTAGTTGTAGAGAGCAAGAAGGTCTCCCCTGAGCCTCCTCTTCTCCAGGCTTACCAACCACAGCTCCCTCTCCTCATTTTTGCTGGTGTGCAATGGATGTGCTTTCAGAACACACCTTCCAGTTTACTTTTACTTTAAAAAGGAACCTAGCTCTCCTTTTCCCTGAGCATAGCCCCATGCAAACCAGACCAAATTAAAAGGGGCCATTTGCCTCAGAAGTGCACTTTCAGTCTGAAGTAAATGCAGATGTAGTCATCATTTGCCAAGAAATATCTACTACAGAATGAAAAAATACACAACTGTTTTTTTGTACTCTTTAGAAGCATTATTAAGACAGCAGAAAATTATGAGCCCTGGATTTCCTTTTGTAAGCTGTCAAGCCAATCTCGTCAGCAGTGCCTTTTTCAATGACTTTGGTAAACCAGCTTGACAAGTCGTAGGGAAGAGAAAACAGTATGGAATAAATGACAGTGAGTTTTTTGGCCTTCTCCCCAGACTATCTCCCTCTGAATTGGCATTTTCCTGTTCCTCCAAGGTCTGGCAGATGTTTATCACAGCAGGACAGATGTGGGTGTGCAGGAAAACTTGGCTGCCCCTACTTGTTCAGACCAAACCAAAAAAGTCTCAGGGAAGAGGTGGCATATTGCCTCTGATCAGTCCAATTTGACTTTGCTGTGTGATGCTTTATCAAATGGTGGAGTGCCTTCATGTGACAGAGTTAAACAAGCCAACACCATCATGCCCACTAAACCATTTCCTGAAAGTGCCATGTCTGCATGTTTTATGAACACCTCCAGGGATGGCATTTCCTGGCCAGCCTGTTCAAATGCCTGACCACTCTTTCAAAACAGAATTTCCCCTCCCCCCCTAACATAAACTCTCAACCTCCACTGGTGCAACTTGAGGCCATTTCATCTGTCCTGTTATATCCTTAGCAAACTCCTTGTCCTGGTCAAATGAGCACTTTTGCAGAAACTCCAGGGCACAGCTGAGTAGTCATAGTATCATAGTATCAGTCAGGGTTGGAAGGGGCCACAAGGATCACCTACTTCCAACCCCCCTGCCATGGGCAGGGACACTCTACACTAGATCAGGCTGGACAGAGCCTCATCCAGCCTGGGATTAAACACCTCCAGGGATGGGGCCTCAACCACCTCCCTGGACAACCCATTCCAGGCCTTCACCACTCTCATGGGGAAGAACTTCCTCCTCAGTCAGGACAAGCAATCAGACTATGGCCAGTCTGTTTTGAAAGTAAAACAGGCACAAAGGCTGCTCTATGACAGTTTTCCCAGTGAGAAAAAGAATGATCCAAGTCACAGCTAATTCCACTATCAACATGAGCCTGGGTTGACTTCCAGCCCTGGGAGTCCATGGCCCTGGCATTGGTTTCCTCACTTTTATTCTCTGTCACGTTGTCCCCTTCTCCCTTATTAGAACTGTTCTCAGTTAACTACTGACATACTGATTGCTTTGCTTCTGAGCCTTCTTCAGAGAATGAACTGAAGTTGGTACAGGTGCTGACACCAATCTCAGCAGTCATACAGTGATTCAGGGTAAGAGACAAGAGACGCGGGCACAAAGAGCAGATGCACGGCGTCTCCAAGCAGCGCTTCGGTCCAGCCACAGTGGCTGCTTTAGGAGCAGATAAGACAGCTACAGTGAAAGCTGCCTGACACATTTGCAAAATAACATTTTAATTTTGTTTGGGATAATCAAGGCAGTGGAAAGAATCTGATGCTCAATTCCTACTGAGTTTCAAAGATACTGCTTTCCCTGTTTCCTCCAACCCCTTCGTAAACTCTATCTGTATTTTGCATATTCTCCTAGCTCAGATGTTGTTTGCTTCCTGCTTTTATTTCTGACCCACGAGGGGCAAGTTTCCATTTCAATTCACATCCACAGAAGTCAATTTCCACCTTTCAGTTCCACGAAGATTTGCAGTCCTTTTGTTTTCTTTATCACTTTTTCTTTTTTTCAGCCAGACTGGTTCAAGCAGAACACATTTCAGAGGCAGAAACATGCATGATTCACTTTGGCAATCTCAGACTTGTTGAAACTTACCTAGATTACAGCCTGCTCTCAACATTTTTCTGAGATTATGCAATTATTTCTTTTTTTGACTGAATTATAACAAGATGACAAAAGAAGCTTGCTGCCTTATTTTTTCTGTG
This sequence comes from Colaptes auratus, assembly GCA_015227895.2. NCBI lineage: Eukaryota > Metazoa > Chordata > Aves > Piciformes > Picidae > Colaptes > Colaptes auratus. The sequence goes on from CM037631.1 coordinate 27,552,688, forward strand.
CACATTTTCACTTCACACTAACCCCTCTACTCAGCTCTGGTGAGACCCCACCTGGAGTACTGCATCCAGTTCTGGAGCCCCTATTACAAGAGGGATCTGGAGGTGCTGGAAGGTGTCCAGAGAAGGGCCACGAGGATGATCAGAGGGCTGGAGCACCTCTCCTATGAGGACAGACTGAAGGAGTTGGGGGCTGTTGAGTCTGGAGAAGAGAAGGCTCCGAGGTGACCTCATTGTGGCCTTCCAGTATCTGAAGGGGGCCTACAAGAAGGCTGGGGAGGGACTTTTCAGACTATCAGGGAGTGATAGGACTAGGAGGAATGGGATGAAGCTGGAGGTGGGGAGATTCAGGCTGGATGTGAGGAGGAAGTTCTTCACCGTGAGAGTGGTGAAGGCCTGGAATGGGTTGTCCAGGGAGGTGGTTGAGGCCCCGTCCCTGGAGGTGTTTAAGACCAGGCTGGATGAGGCTGTGGCCAGCCTGATCTAGGGTAGAGTGTCCCTGGCCATGGCAGGGGGGATGGAACTAGATGATCCTTGTGGTCCCTTCCAACCCTAACTGAAACTATGAAGCTATGAAACCCTTAGTTCCATGATTTATACATGTAGAATTTTTACTAAAGACACCACATTTATAATTTTAAACCCACATTGCTCATAGTTCTGCTCACATTTCCTGAAGTTGCATTGACCATTTACTCATCAGTTTCTGAATTCCATGAGGAAACATTTTCTCCAGTTCTGGGCCTCTCTATTTAAGAAGAACATTGAGACACTTGAAGGTGTCCAGAGAAGGGCAACAAAGCTGGGGAGAGGTCTGGAGCACAGCCCTGTGAGGAGAGGCTGAGGGAGCTGGGGTTGCTTAGCCTGGAGAAGAGGAGGCTCAGGGGAGACCTTATTGCTCTCTACAACTACCTGAAGGGAGGTTGTAGCCAGGTGGGGGTTGGTCTCTTCTCCCAGGCAAGCAGCACCAGAACAAGAGGACACAGTCTCAGGCTGTGCCAGGGGAGGTTTAGGCTGGAGGTGAGGAGAAAGTTCTTCCCAGCAAGAGAGATTGGCTATTGGAATGTGCTGCCCAGGGAGGTGGTGGAGTGCCATCCCTGGCAGTGTTCAAGAGGGGATTGGATGTGGCACTTGGTGCCATGGTTTAGTCATGAGGTCTGTGGTGACAGGTTGGACTCGATGATCTTCGAGGTCTCTTCCAGCCTTGGTGATTCTGTGATTCTTCCCCCGAACATGACCCCTAGAAAGCATTTTGCTCTCCTGTGTGTGTTAGCAGTCAGGCTTGTCACACATGGAATGGTAGAACTGAGATGTATACATGCACTGGAGAGCATACTGAATGTTTACAGGAAATGAGCTTTAAATACTGTCTTTTCTGAGCCTTATTACTTCCAGCCTTATCCATCATCTTGGCTCTTTGCTACAGCAGGGATTATGTAGCAATCCTAATTCTCCAGTTGGGCATGGATGTCTGTATTTGTCTGAGTCAATCTGATCTTCTCAACAACACGTTGATTACCTCATATGAATGCATTCTCTAGTGCTTCTAATCTTGATAGCAAATGAATTGCCTTTTAAAGTGATTTGTTTTCTTCGAGTCCACTACACTAAGATACAAAGTTGTATCATGCATTACTAATAGCATTTCTCAGATCCTTTTCAGTGCATTACAGAGAGACAGACTGTGCACAAAGATCTTGTCCTCCCCCAGCCCACCTCCCCACCCCCAGCTGCTCTGGCTAGTGTGTTACTAAGTGAAACAAAACAGGGACCAGAGGCTCACTGGCATGATATTGCTTGTATCTCTGCATCTAAACTTCTATCATACAGTAGGCCACATACAGCTGTATGCTGGAAATAGTACTTGCCCATGTTCATCCCTGAGCCACAGCTGCAGCCTTTGGAGCAGTATTGGTTGACCTGGACAAAAAACTTGATAGGGTCAATGATAATGACCAAATATCATCAGTGGATGAATGGTGTTTCAGCTGATGTTCCTACTCAAACCGTGAGCTTCCCTCGTTAGATACTGTATGATTAATCCTGGTTCTCTTTGAAAAGTGGTGATCTTTTTGCTTTTTGCCTTCTTCATTCAATCACACTTTTTTTTCCTTTTTGTATAATGGACCAAGAGTATTGCAGCTCTAAGTTCACGCTCTTGGTGAGGTGCAGTGCCAGGCTAAGCTGCAAGAACCTGATGTGAACTCAATCTCCCAAAGTCAGCCTATCCTGTTATAAGTGGATTTTCCAGCTTTTCTCTCCATCAGCTTAGTCATCTTGGTCTCATGCTCTGTTGCTTAAGTCACAGTTGTCCTGTATTGTTGCTACCTACATTCCTTTCTTTTGTTAACCACTTTGGTGAAGAACCAAGGGTCAAAAAAAGTGATTTCACCAATTAAAATGCAGCACTTGGGAGGGAAAAAGTAGCACATGGGCCAGCTAAGCAGATTTTCTGGCTGTCTTTACATGTTCACAGTATCTGCCTGAAATGCTCCTCACTTTTAGTCTAGACATTTTCTTCTGTTTTTTCCCCCTTTTTTTTGTTTTGGCATTGCTACTTATGAGACAATTTGGCAAGCTAGTCTGAAGGTCAAGTAAGTCTCCTCAGAGTCTTTGGGTCTGTAGTCATGAATTATCTTGTCAGCAGTTCTCCTAGCTTACGACTTTGCTTTCCAATTTATCTGCCCCCCCAGCACTCTGAATTTAACTTCAACTAGTAAATAACCTATTGTTTGAGGCAGGGTGATCACACAGTTGATGCCATCAGAGGGGAAAGCATATCTAGGAAAACTAACTGAAGCTACCTTTTAAGATCGCAGTCTGACTACCCCCAAGCCCTTGGACTTGTGACACTGCATTTCTCGTTATCCCTTCACCCCTCACAACTGACTCTGCACAACAACTACCTAGAATATGAGAGGTTTTAGTCCTGTAATATTCGTAGAATCATAGAATCAATAAGGTTGGAAAAGACCTCAAAGATCATCAAGTCCTACCTGTCACCCAACACCTCATGACTACTAAAACATGGCTTCAAGTGCCACGTCCAATCCCCTCCTGAACACCTCCAGGGATGGTGACTCCACCACCTCCCTGGGCAGCACATTCCAATGGCTAACAACTCTCTCTGTGAAGAACATTTTCCTTACCTCAAGTCTAAACTTCCCCTGGTGCAGCTTGAGACTGTGTCTTCTTGTTGTGGTGCTGGTTGCCTGGGAAAAGAGACCAACCCCTTCCTGGCTACAACCTCCCTTCAGGTAGTTGTAGAGAGCAGTAAGATCTCCCCTGAGCCTCCTCTTCTCCAGGCTAAGCAACCCCAGCTCCCTCATCCCCTCCTTGTGCTATCACTTGTGATGCCAAACATGCTACAATCTCCTTTCAAGTAGGTGTACAGAATGATAAGGTCTCCTTTGAGCTTTCCTTTCTCCAGGTTGAACACCACCAGTTCCCACCACTACTCCTCCTAAGAGCTGTGCTATAGACACTTCACCAGTTTTATCCAGCACCTCAATGCCTTTTTTTTTTATACTGGGGGGGCCCAAAACTGCCCACAGTAATGGAGGTCTCAGCACATGCTGCCATGTGAGCACATTACTGCCCTATTGAACTCAAATTTAAAATTTCCCACTCTGAAAAGCCATTGTAATGCTGCTACAGGTAGTGCAATGTGGTATTATGCAAATAGGGCTATGAGGAGAGGCTGAGGGAGCTGGGGTTGCTTAGCCTGGAGAAGAGGAGGCTCAGGGGAGACCTTATTGCTCTCTACAACTACCTGAAGGGAGGTTGTGGACAGGTGGAGGTTGGTCTCTTCTCCCAGGCACCCAGCACCAGAACAAGAGGACACAGTCTCAGGCTGCACCAGGGCAGGTTTAGGCTGGATGTTAGGAGGAAGTTCTATACAGAGAGAGTGATTGCCCATTGGAATGGGCTGCCCAGGGAGGTGGTGGAGTCACCTTCATTGGAGGTGTTCAGGAGGAGACTTGATGGGGTGCTTGGTGCCATGGTCTAGTTGTTTAGGTGGGTGGGGTTGGTTGATAGGTTGGGCGTGATGATCTTGAAGGTCTCTTCCAACCTGGATTTATTGTATTGTATAAATACCTCAGAAAAAAAACACCCAAATGGTGACTATCCTTTTGTCTTTGGTCACTGTCAGATTTCTGCTAATGAAGTTATTTATATGTCACTCTCATTTTTGACATGAGTGAAGAACGAGGTAAAGGAATCCATATGTGCGAAAAGCAGTTTATGTGCTACTGGGGACCCTCCACTGTGACTAGGTAACACATTTGAATCTACCAAAATGAGCATATGTCCTTATGTTGGTAATGAGCCCAAACAGACAATAATTAGTATTTGTAGCCTTTCATTTTCATGTAGACTTTCTGAACACTGAATGAACTAAAATGCTAATACACGTGCTAATAATGTCAATTACCTAAGTCTTTTCAACCACAAGAGAGATGTACTTCCAGAAAAGGATCTTACTGCCTGTTGTCACCGGGAGGCAAACAAATTACACATCATTAACATTGCTTAATCTTTTTCTTTGTGCCTTTGTACAGTATGATACCAATTTTAGTCCATAATTTTTGCCTTTTCTTTGCAGTCATAGTGATATTGAATCAGAGTTGCAAGACCAGGGGAAAAAACACCAACCACACACACCAAGACAAAAAAGGAAAAAACAAACCAAACAACCAAACAAAAAAAGGCACAAAAAACCCCCCAACTACATAAATGCAAATGCTGAGTTCAATAGGAAAAAGATAGCTGCAAGAATACAATACAATACAATACAATACAATACAATATAATACAATAAACCAGGTAGGAAGAGACCTTCAAGATCATCACGTCCAACCCATCAACCAATCCAACCCACCCAAACAACTAGATCATGGCACCAAGCACCCCATCAAGTCTCCTCCTGAACACCTCCAATGATAAGAAAAGAGGAGAAACTTACTTTTATCCAGCCAGAAAATGCTTTGATGTCAAAAACCTTTAAAATACAATGCTTAGTATAGGCAACCCATTGAAAAGCAGGTTTCTGTTTGGTGTAAACACTTCCAGGATCTTGAGTGCTGATGGCCATTGGTGTGCTTGCTTTGCTTGGTGTTGCAATGTAGGCTGAGGTAAAAGATCTTGTTGCTTTTTCCCTTTAGAGTCAGATTTTCCTAAGGAAACTCAAATTCTGTCCAACCTGTCTAGCACAGTGCACTGAGCAGCAGTGACTCTGACTGTGGAAATTATTTTCTGGCAGAATGAAACAAAGATCATAGAATCATAGAATCAATAAGGTTGGAAAAGACAATACAACACAATAGAATACAATACAATACAATAAACCAGGTAGGAAGAGACCTTCAAGATCATCGTGTCCAACCCATCAACCAATCCAACCCACCTAAACAACTAACCCATGGCACCAAGCACCCCATCAAGTCTCCTCCTGAACACTTCCAATGAAGGTGACTCCACCACCTCCCTGGGCAGCCCATTCCAATGGGCAATCACTCTCTCTCTGTATAGAACTTCTTCCTAACATCCAACCTAAACCTCCCCTGGTGCAGCTTGAGACTGTGTCCTCTTGTTCTGGTGCTGGCTGCCTGGGAGAAGAGACCAACCTCCACCTGTCCACAGAGATCATCAAGTCCAACCTATCAGCCAACACCTCAGGACTTACTAAACCATGGCTTCAAGTGCCATGTCCAATCCCCTTTAGAACACCTCCAGGGACTCCACCACCTCCCTGGGCAGCACATTCCAATAGCCAATTCCTCTTTCTGGGAAGAACTTTCTCCTCACCTCCAGCCTAAACTTCCCCTGGCACAGCTTGAGACTGCATTCTCTTGTTCTCGTGCTGGTTGCCTGGGAGAAGAGACCAACCCCCACCTGGCTACAACCTCCCTTTAGATAGCTGTAGAGAGCAATAAGGTGTATCAGTCCAATTTGTGGCTAATGTGAGAAAAGACTTATTCAAAGACTTGAAGTTATGAAGTATTTATTACTTCCTTTGGGTGCTTGTTGACGTTGCTGCTTACCTTCAGTACTAAGAACTTACCTGTTATTTCCCATTTAAATATTGGAAATTTAAATATCTTATTTCCAAATTAAATGTTGGGAACAGCACTGAGAGATATTGTAACTTTCTAGGTGTGTGACAATTAAATGGATGTGACCTTTAATATTGGACAGCAGGAGCAGAGAGGTCACTGTGCCCCTGTACTCTGCATTGGTTAGGCCATACCTTGAGTACTGTGTCCAGTTCTGGGCCCCTCAGTTTAGGAAGGACATCGAGACACTTGCACGTGTCCAGAGAAGGGCAACAAGGCTGGGGAGAGGCCTTGAGCACAGCCCTGTGAGGAGAGGCTGAGGGAGCTGGGGTTGCTTAGCCTGGAGAAGAGGAGGCTCAGGGGAGACCTCATTGCTCTCTACAACTACCTGAAAGGTGGTTGTGGCCAGGAATGGGTTGGTCTCTTCTCTCTAGCAACCAGCACCAGAACAAGAGGACACAGTCTCAAGCTGCACCAGGGGAAGTTTAGGCTCGAGGTGAGGAGAAAGTTCTTCACTGAGAGAGTCATTCGTCATTGGAATGTGCTGCCCAGGGAGGTGGTTGAGTCGCTGTCCCTGGAGGTGTTCAAGAGGGGATTGGATGTGGCACTTGGTGCCATGGTCTAGTCATGAGGTGTTGGGTGACAGGTTGGACTCGATGATCTTTGAGGTCTCTTCCAGCCTTGGTGATACTGTGATACTGTGATCGTGGTTTCAGCTGGGTACAGTTTTGAAAGGCTGCAGTCAGGTCTTGCTGATAGCTTTTGTGCCCCAGTGTACAAATTTTCTCCATCTATAATCTCTTTAGCTTAGATCCTTCTCTCAGATGTCTTTAAAATGCAGACGTTTACAAAACCTTTTTTGGGTTCCAAATCTTTTTAGTGCTATCTTCAAATGAGATCAAGCTGGGAGTTATCTTCATATGCAAGGAAATTTCCATTGATGAGATAAGGGAATAAAGATAGTACTAATTGGTTGCATAATATTAAAATATCTGGAATGTACATGAAGGCTCAGGCTGTTAATTAAGATAAATTGTGAAAATAGTCCTAGAGACTGTAATTTCCATGTAGGCTTTAAAAGCAAGAAAATTAACTTGGTGAAGGAGAAATATATGATAGGAATTTCTTCTGAGAGTCTGGCTCTGCTCTGATAGTTGCTAATTATCTGCTGGTGACACAGATGTTTCGGGTTCTCGAATTTCCTTCTCTTCCCAGTGTTGTGCCCCCACAGTTTTCTGCAAAGATGAGGATGGTCACTTCTTGAAGGCAATTTAGAAAACTCATCATGAGCAATAAGTATGTTAAAACTCTGAATAATTTTCTAAGAATCTGCTGTTACCTCTATGTCAGATAATATATCCAAGTCATTTATACCTTGCTTTTACTTCCATTTTACTTGGGAGCAGAAGGCACTCAGTACCCCTAGGAAATGTCAGTTGTGATTATTATTGCTTTCATGTTCATGCTGAAAAATAGGTAATGTATATTAAAACAAGATCAGAATTATCCAGGTGTCATCCAGGTGTTTAAGACCAGGCTGGATGGGGCTCTGTCCAGCCTGATCTAGGGTAGACTGTCCCTGCCCATGGCAGGGGGGTTGGAACTAGATGATCCTTGTGGTCCCTTCCAACCCTAACTGAAACTATGAAACTATAAACTATGAAATTTAGCCCCCCTGCCTTTTCTGCCTTGCTTGTTGCTTTCTCACCACCTATTTGTCTCATCTGTTCTTCGGTTTCTCTAGGAATGGAGCTTCAACTCCCTCCCTTGAAAATCTATTCCACAGACCAGCTGTTGTCACTAGAATGCATTTTGATGCTCATACAACTGCCAGCCCTTCCCTAAGTCTCTCATAGAGCCAAAGTGTTGCAGTGACTGCTGCCAGGACAAAGTTATACAAACCCCACTGGGATTAGGGAGCTGCAGCACTAGATGGTGTTAGGTAGGATTAAAAACAAAACCCAAACCAGCAAAAATTATGCATGCCTAGTTAAGCCTCACATGGTTGAGTGTAGGTCTCATACTATTCTAAGCACACTTAACAAATGCTCACCAGCTTATGCATATCTACTCTTCTGATTGATACACATTTATGCAGCTATTGCATCTGAGAGTCTCTAAGTGCTTTGGAAATTAAGCCTGACTGTAAGATATACAGAAATGATGCTGCTCTTAATGTACAGATGAGAAAGAGAAAGCACTGTATAATGTTTCACACTGTTAAGGGAACAATTCACTAGGCTTAAAAAGATTTCAGATAAGGGAGAGCTCACTGATCTACAGAGGCTCCTGAGCTCGCTGTGTCTGCTTCTGCTTCTCACCACTGGAAGACATTGAAGGGATAGATGTAGTGTCCCTCATCCTTCTCTTCTAGAGGCAATGATTCTGTGATTCAGTGTCAGATATGTTTGTCCTGTCTCAAATTAGGATTGGTTATGTCTCTGGGCCTGTCTTCTTGCTGCTGCTGTTCCTTGTCTGCTGAGTGAAGCCAGTTCTCCCCAGTCTTCTCCCATACAGATTTGTGTCTCCTGGGCTGTGTTAAACTCTCCCATCTCCAGTATCATATAGCTCGCTCACATCCAGTATCTCCAATTTCTAGCCCTTGATACCATCCTCACTCCCTCATTTCCATTACACCCAACCTCACTCAAGCACTGTTTCAATATCTCATCCCCATTTAATATCTTCCACAACTTCCATGCCCTGACAGTATCACCCCAGCCTTTTCACCTTAGTACTTGCTGTCCTCAGAAAATACTGTTCAACAATCCTTGCCCATTCATGACGCCTCTGGCCCAGTTATTTTCTACTCAAAGATCCCTTCAGTCTCAACATTATTCCACACAACCACAACTATCAGTAACCATTGTGACAACTTCAAAGCCTCCTTAATAATGCTGCAAGCTACATCCAGTGTAGTAACACTCCAGTCATTCGCCTCCACTGTAACAGTCGAGAGACTATCCTGGTCAACTGCAAGTCTTCCCTAATGACTGTCCACTCTCTCTCTTCATCATCATCACTATCAAAACCTACTTTCAAACATCATCTATGTCAGAATAGAATAGAATAGAATAGAATAGAATAGAATAGAATAGAATAGAATAGAATAGAATAGAATAGAATAGAATTAACCAGGTTGGAAAAGACCTTCAAGATCATTGAGTCCAACCTATCACCCAACACCATCTAATCAACTAAACCATGGTACCAAGTGCCTCATCCAGTCACTTCCTAATCACCTCCAGTGATGGTGACTCCACCACCTCCCTGGGCAGCCCATTCCAAGGGCCAATCTCTCTTTCTATGAAGAACTTCCTCCTAACATCCAGCCTAAGCCTCCCCTGGTGTAGCTTGAGACTGTGTCCTCTTGTTCTGGTGCTGCTTGCCTGGGAGAAGAGACCAACCCCCACCTGGCTACAACCTCACTTCAGGTAGTTGTAGACAGCAATGAGGTCTCCTCTAGTTTTCTCTACTGTCCTGAAAGTACATGGAACACTCTTTCAACAGCAATTTCAATAGGAATCATAATTATTGTCTATTTCTACTCTAAAGCTCATTGACTGTCATATGGTGAACATGGGCAGCTATTAAAATGCCTGTTACAGCTCTCTATTTCGAGAGGTGAAAACAATTGCTGATTTTCTCAGCTACATGCAATTCAAAAAGACAAGATGAGTAATTCCCTGGCTATTACACAGAAAAATTCGCTTCCTGCATCGCAGTTCCCACTGCTGGAAAACTGATGATCGTACACTCAGGGATTTGATTTAAAAGATAAAAAAACAAATCATTTTGCACTGAGCTGAACGTTGAGAGATAATCTCCTACCATCATGTTATGTTTGTCACATTTTAAGTAGATTGTTTCTAAACACTATCTTTTGGCTGCTGAAGTTGAAAGGCCACAGGGAATGGATGGATGTTCAGTCTTAGCCAATAGATCTGGCTGACTCTATATTTCAAAAGGCTCAAAAATGTTTCCAAAAGGGTCCTCAGTGCACACTCTCTTGATATTTGAAGATGCACCTTTTAGATCTTTAGATCTGTAGATATGCATCCCTGCATTGCTTAAATAGTTACTTCTCTTCATTCACTTGAAAGAAAGGCCAAAATAAAAATCATAGAATCACAGAATCAGTAAGGTTGGAAAAGGCCTCAGAGAAAATGAAGTCCAACCTATCACCCAACACCTCAGGAGTAACTAAACCATGGCTTCAAGTGCCACATCCATTCCCCTCTTGAACACCTCCAGGGACAGTGACTCCACCACCTCCCTGGGCAGCACATTCCAATGGCCAATTACTCTTTCTGGGAAGAAATTTCTCCTCACCTCCAGCCTAAACTTCCCCTGACACAGCTTGAGACTGTGTCCTCTTGTTCTGGTGGTGGTTGCCTGAGAGAAGAGGAGGTTCAGGCTGGATGTTAGGAAGAAGTTCTTCCTGAAAAGAGTGATTGGCCACTGGAATGTGCTGCCCAGGGAGGTGGTGGAGTCACCATCACTGGAGGTGTTTAGGAAGAGACTGGATGAGGCACTTGGTGCCATTGTTTAGTTGATTAGATGGTGTTGGGTGATAGGTTGGACTCGATGATCTCTAAGGTCTCTTCCAACCTGGTTAATTTCTCTTCTCTTCTCTTCTCTTCTCTTCTCTTCTCTTCTCTTCTCTTCTTCTCTTCTCTTCTCTTCTCTTCTCTTCTCTCTTTCTTTACTTCTCTTCTCTTCTCTTTTCTTTCTCGTAGTTGTAGAGAGCAATAAGTTCTGAGAAGCTGGATACTATATTTATTTAGATCAGAATGTTCACATTTCCAGGCAAACTACAGGGGAAAATGGACTTTCTGAACTGGATTTCTAGGCACTGATTGCAAGAAATACTTGACTAAAGCATGAACTGAATTTAAATGAGGAGGTTTTGGCCCCTAACTGAGGAGCTGTACAGTGAGCTTGTCTCTTAAGTTGAAAGTGCTTTGTGTGACAGCCTGTGGGTGGTCCATGGTTTACTGATTAAATTTATGCAGAAACCTTAACATGGAACAGAAAGCAGAAGCTGTAATTGTATTTTGCCACAAAAGGCTGCATTAGTGGAAGAAGTAGCCCTCTCCTGTGCTGGCAACGTTGGCAAATTCCTCAGCCAAACTCTTGGTGAGCTTGGTGGCAACTTTGCTAAGTGGCAGTTCAGAAATGCAGTTTCATACAGGGTCTCTGACAAACTTGTACTTATGAAATAAGGAAATCAATCCCTGTGGCGACTTCTATTTATCTCCTGAGGGTTCGTTAGTGCACAAGGATAAAACCACCATAGAAATGATGTTTCTTTTGACGTGTCTGTGCATTCCCATTTGACCCATCCCTGATCACATGAGGAGAATGAACTGCACGATTCCTGGGACAAGAATCCTCTTTGAGGGGACATTACAAACGAACTATTCAAAGCCAGTAGGTCCTGTGATATGCTTTAAAGTCCATGAGTGCTTATTCCTGTTTTTGTTGAGATCCATGTTGGGCCTCCTTTGATGAGCCAATGAGAGCCCCAAGCACTGTACATGAGCTGTGACATCCAGAAGCCTGGAAACCTGAAGAACAACAAAGGGGAAAAGGGAAAGGAAGAAGTCTTTTTGCATTCAGAACTTAATGTCTGTCATTAAGCCCTAATGAACTCCTTTGTATACAGGGTTGCTACATGAGTGAAAGGAATAAATTACTTTCTTTGATTCTTGTTTTTGAATTATTGACACTGCTAACCCAAATCTGCTGCCATAACCATTATGCTTCACTGCTGGCTGCCTAGAATTTCTTTCAGCTTGAGATTTTGCATACCTAAAGGTACCTGACAACGAGCTTTCACCTGCCTGACTTCCTGCTGGCCTTTCTTTTGGCCTGTTCATCGTGTCCCTCTGGCTCCACAGTAAAACAGGAGGAGAACTGAGACACAACATTGCACAGAGATCTTTTGTGTACAGATCCCATTCACTGGAGCTAGGGTAGTTGCCAGATGCAGCTGGCAGCATCCCTGTGAAGGCACAGCTTGTGTGACTGAAAGGTACCTCCATGGTGATTTCCTTCTATGACTAAATGGGTGGTTTGGGAGAGAGACAGGAAAAAGAAACAGATATCAAAGATGGGATTTAGTGGCTGGCAGAGAGAGAGTTCTAGCTGCTGCTGAAGCATCCTAGGGCTCACAGTGCACCTTCATTAGGCACACAGATATATTACAGGAGCTGCAGGGAACCTGCTTCACTCAAGCAGAGCCCCAAACCCAGTATTGACCTAAATGAAGTATTAGTTGGTCTGTGTTGAGAGGAAAGTATGTGTGTGCTTTTGCGTACGTGAGGTGTCCTACCATAGTTTATCACAGCCCCCATTCTTCACCAGGAGTATGGTACTGATGGCAGGGATTCCTTCCCCCTTTTTTCCCTGACATTACACCTGATTCAGGTCATTTTATGGTTTTTTTAACACTTTTTAAAAGGTTGGTAGCTTTTTCATCACTGAATTTTCAGTTCCATATCATACTTTTGTCCTCTCTTCATCACTGAGGCTGGTTTTACCTGACCCACAAGGCTATACACACTCAAGAGCCAATAATTGCCCAGCAAGCTTGTGTCTTTATTCTAAGGTCATAGATGGTTGCTACTATGCAGGGAAGGTACTTGTTTCAAGGGATTACACTGCATCATTTCACAAAGCCAGGCTAAAGCTGAAACACATGCAGGTGGTTGCCGACCAACCGCTGCACTACTTCTATCACAGCTAAAATCAGCTCAAGCCAAGGCAAAACTCTACACTGTGAGGCCAATAAAAAGACTGCAACCTTTAACCAATAATTGCAGATTTAAATGTACAGGGCTGCAGTGTCACAGTTACAAAAATAACCCTATGAATCTGCTTGCAGGAAATTGCACCCTTCCCCATCCAGGAAATTAGCCCATCTACATGATCCTGAATGGGGTGTGAGCATGCCTCACTCATGGCAGGCAATCCTGCCTCTCTTTACAGTGCAGACTCTCTTGGGACAGACAACATGTTAGGCAGAGCACAGAAATGTGCACCTCAGCCTGTCAGTCTGGTAGCACCCAGCTTGAATCCATACAGATAGATACAAAGGGACTTGTCAAAACAACAAGAGGAACACAGAACATCCTCTTACACAAACAACCATGGAGGCGACTGATCCTAACGCTGCTGATAATGGCTGAGGAGAGGAAGAGCACTGCTCTTGGGCAAGGGGAGGAAAGGAAAAGGTTCCAAATTTTGTCCAGTAGCTGAGGAACAGTTTGTGATGATATGCAACTCATAAATAGCTGTTGAGAATATAGGCAAATGGAAGATCCCAAGGTTAAATCATGTCACTAAAATTCTAGAGGTCAAAACAAATTGTAAAGCAGATCACATGATTTGCTGAATGCTATGTTCCTTTTACCATTATTCCTTTGACCACTATCAATCTGCTTTTAGTCTCTTGCTGGATATTGTTGTTGTCCACAAGTGTCAAAGCATATTTTGCAGGGCCAGCCCATGCTGGTTTAGTCTTACACCTGAATGATTGACATATGTCTTTTTTTGAAGTCAGAGGTTAGTTGAAGAGATGAGCTGAACTGTGGCAGCTTGTGGATAATAAGAAGCTGACATACAGAGGTCCCTTAAAGGGTGTATCAGAAAAGGCAGCTCTAGTTAAAGGCTGAAATTTAAACATGCTGTGTAGCCCAATATCTTCTCTGACCTCCACTCCAGAAACCCTACTAAGATCTTCACACCATCTATTTTTTCCTGTTATCTATCATTGCATTTCATGTAGCTTGTATTTATATTTAATACATTTAATATATTTAATAAAGACCACAATCAAAAACTCAGCTAAATATCTGAAGTTTGAAAAGATCTAAATGGCAAAAACACAGCACTCTATTAGACAAAGAAACAGCTTTACTTATTCTCTTACAATACAATAAGATAGATTCCAGTTTCAAAACTGCCAGTATTTTCCTTCCTGCAAACCTACTCAGGAAAACAGAATTGTCTTCAGGAATATTGCCAGCTCCACAGTCAGGGGACTGGTATAATACTTCTGTGGCCAGAAGGAACAAAGAAGTCATTCTGCCCCTGTACTCAAAGGTTTGGAGAGAGGGTGAGGGAAGTGGTGTAATACAATAATACAATAATACAATACAACAGGTTGGAAGAGACCTTCAAGATCATCACGCCCAACCCATCAACCAATCCAACCCACCAAAACACACAGCGTACCATACAGTACAATACAGTACAAAGAGTACAATACAGTACAATAGAGTACAATACCAACACCTAAACAACCAAAAGCTAAACCCTGGCACCAGCACCCATCAAGCCTCTTCTTGAACACCTCCAATGAAGGTGACTCCACCACTTCCACAGGCAGCTGATTCCAGTGGGCAATCACTCTCTCAGTATAGAACTTCTTCCTAACTTCCAGTCTAAACCTGCCCTGGCGCAGCCTGAGACTGCCACCTCCCTGGGTAGCACATTCCAATGGCCAATTCCTCTTTCTGGGAAGAACTTTCTCCTCACCTCCAGCCTAAACCTCCCCTGGTGCAGCTTGAGACTGTGTCCTCTTGTTCTGGTACTGGCTGCCTGGGAGAAGAGACCAACCTCCGCCTGGCTACAACCTCCTTCAGGTAGTTGCAGAGAGCAAGAAGGTCACCCCTCAGTCTCCTCTTCTCCAGGCTAAGCAACCCAGCTCCCTCAGCCTCTCCTCATAGGGCTTGTCTTCCAAACCCCTCACCAACTTTGTTGCCCTTCTCTGGACACGCTCCAGTAAGACAACATCTTTCTTAAACTGAGGGGCCCAGAACTGGACACAGTACTCAAGGTGCGGCCTAACCAGTGCAGTGTACAGGGGCAGAATGACCTCCCTGCTCCTGCTGGCCACACTGTTTCTGATGCAGGCCAGGATGCCATTGGCCTTCTTAGCTGCCTGGGCACACTGCAGGCTCATGTTCAACCTACAATCAACCAGCACCCCAGGTCCCTCTCTGCCTGGCCGCTCTCCAGCCACTCTGACCCCAGCCTGTAGCACTGCATGGGGTTGCTGTGGCCAATGTGCAGAACCCGGCACTTGGATGTGTTAAATCTCATGCCGTTGGCCTCTGCCCATCTGTCCAGCCTGTCGAGGTCCCTCTGCCAAGCCTCTCTGCCCTCCAGCAGATCAACTACTGCCCCCAGCTTGGTGTCGTCACCAAATTTACTGATGATGGACTCGATGCCCTCATCCAGATCATCAATAAAGATGTTGAAGAGCATGGGGCCCAGCACTGATCCCTGGGGCACACCACTGGTGACTGGCTGCCAGCTGGCTGTGGCACCATTCACCACCACTCTCTGGGCTCGGCCCTCCAGCCAGTTCCTAACCCAACGCAGTGTGCTCCCATCCAAGCCATGGGCTGCCAGCTTGGCCAGGAGTTTGCTGTGGGGGACGGTGTCAAAGGCCTTGCTGAGGTCCAGGTAGACCACATCCACAGGCCTCCCCACATCCACCAGGTGGGTCACCTGATCATAGAAGGAGATCAGGTTGGTCAAGCAGGACCTGCCCTTCCTAAAGCCATGCTGGCTAGGCCTGATAAGCCACACCTTGAGTACTGTGTCCTGTTCTGGGTTCCTCAATTTAAGAAGGACATTGAGACACTTGAAGGTGTCCAGAGAAGGCCAACAGAGCTGGGGAGAGGTCTGGAGCACAGCCCTGTGAGGAGAGGCTGAGGGAGCTGGGGTTGCTTAGCCTGGAGAAGAGGAGGCTCCTCTTCTCCAGGCTCAGGGGAGACCTTACTGCTCTCTACAACTACCTGAAGGGAGGTTGTAGCCAGGTGAGGGTTGGTCTCTTTTCCCAGGCAACCAGCACCAGAACAAGAGGACACAGTCTCAAGCTGTGCCAGAGGAGGTTTGGGCTGGATGTTAGGAAGGAATTATTCCCAGAAAGAGAGATTGGCTATTGGAATGTGCTGCCCAGGGAGGTGGTGGAGTCACTATCACTGGAAGTGTTTAAAAAGAGACTGGATGGGGTGCTTGGTGCCATGGTTTGGTTGATTAGATGGTCTTGAGTGATAGGCTGTACTGGATGATCTCGAAGGTCTTTTCCAACCTGGTTAATTCTGCATTCTGTATTGTTTAAACACTTCAAATTAAGTGCTGATCAGTATGAAAAGTCTACTGGCTGTTTGAAAAGTGACTAACATTGCATGGAGGATTTGAGTTTTAATTTCTATGGCAACAAGCATTGGAAAAAATGCTTTAACTGCGGATGCAAAAACATTTTCAGTTGACTTGTTTAAATATTGTTAATAATTTTGTGCTTTAGGAAAAAAAAGCATTTTATCTGAAGACCTCAAAATCCCACTGTTACAATACAATACAATACAATACAATACAATACAATACAATACACCAGGTTGGAAGAGACCTTCAAGATCACCGCGTCCAACCTATCAACCAATCCAACCCACCTAAATACAAAACAGTACAATACAGTACAATACAGTACAATACAACCCACCTAAACAACTAAAAAACTAAACCCTGGCACCAAGCACCCCATCAAGCCTCTTCTTGAACACCTCCAATGAAGGTGACTCCACCACTTCCACAGGCAGCTGATTCCAGTGGGCAATCACTCTCTCGGTATAGAACTTCTTCCTAACTTCCAGTCTAAACCTGCCCTGGCGCAGCCTGAGACTGTGTCCTCTTGTTCTGGTACTGGCTGCCTGGGAGAAGAGACCAACCTCTGCCTGGCTACAACCTCCTTCAGGTAGTTGGAGAGAGCAATAAGGTCACCTCTGAGTCTCCTCCTCTCCAGGCTAAGCAACCCCAGCTCCCTCAGCCTCTCCTCATAGGGCTTGTCTTCCAAACCCCTCACCAACTTTGTTGCCCTTCTCTGGACACACTCCAGCAAGACAACATCTTTCCTAAACTGAGGGGCCCAGAACTGGACACAGGACTCAAGGTGCAGCCTAACCAGTATGGAAGGACAGCAGCTGCACTGTTCTTCTGGCACAAAACAATTTACAGAATCACAGGGTTGGAAGGGACATCAAAGATCCCCCAGTTCCAACTGCCCTGCCATTGTCAGGGACACCTCACACCAGATCAGGTTTCTCACAGCCACATCCATCCAATCTGAATCTATCCACTTCTAGCTTTGCTCTATTTCCCTTAGTCCTATCTCTAGCTAGCATCCTAAGAAGTCCCTCATCAGCTTTCTTGTAAGCCTCCTTAAGATACTGGAAGGCCACAATAAGGTCTCCTTGGAGCCTTCTTTTCTGCAGACTGCATAACCCCAGCTCTCTCAGTCTGTCTCCGTAGGAGAGATGCTCCAGTGCTTCAAAGCAGCACAGAGTTTCAAGGGAATGAAAATGTTGCTCATCCCCAGTGTCACTATTCTATGGGTGGTTTTGGACCTCGTAGTTCACCTGTGGTTTGGTACAAGTAAACTAAATAAATATGAATACATAAACAATTTCTTGCTGATGTGTTGAAAGCTTCACTTAATCACCTTGGAAGGAGAGGATAGTTTAGGGCAGAATTTCCTTAGACTCTTACATCATAGTGGAAATGAAATTATTTTGTCCATGGACATTGTTCAGTCCTTGTCTACTCACTCTCCTGCTTCATTAGTCTTGGAAAGTTCAAGTCCTTACAACCAGAAAATTGTCACATTTCATTTTCTTTATCCCTGAATGATATTCTACTGCCTTCACTTGATCATGGATAGACATAACCCTATTAGAATCTAGCATATTCAAAACAAATGAGTGTCCTTACCAGCCCTGCATACAGCCTTACTGCATTCCTTGGAATGGTAATAGATTTAGGGACCTTGGCACTAAGGAACTCTATGCTAAAGTAATAGTTTGTGTGCCCTTTTCCTCCCTCACAGGCAAGCTAAGCCTTTCAGCCCAGCTGTTCCAAATCAGCCAGGCTCCTGCAAATGACATAACACTGATTTCATCAATAGCAATTTGTTTGCTTATTGGTTTATGGGCCTTACAGGTACATTTTGGCTGTGCTTTCTATTTTTTCCTCTGCATCTACCAGATTATGGACTTCTATGTTCCAGAAAAGGACTGTATTTCTCTCTACAAATCATATGAATTGGGGAGGGAAGAGGAGGGGAGGGGAGGGGAGGGAGGGGAGGGGAGGGGAGGGGAGGGGAGGGGAGGGGAGATTCGAGGAGAGGACAGGAGACTCAAGGAGAGGAGAGGAGACTCCAGGAGAGGGGGGAAGAGGAGGGGAGGGGAGACTCGAGGAGAGAGGAGACTCGAGGAGAAAGGAGACTCGAGGAGAGGTTCGGAGACTCGAGGAGACTCGAGGAGAGGTTCGGAGAGGAGAGGAGAGGTTCGGAGAGGAGAGGTTCGGAGAGGAGAGGTTCGGAGGGAGAGGAGAGGAGAGGTTCGGAGAGGAGAGGAGAGGAGAGGTTCGGAGAGGAGAGGAGAGGTTCGGAGAGGTTCGGAGAGGAGAGAGAGGTTCGGAGAGGAGAGGAGAGAGGTTCGGAGAGGAGAGGAGAGGTTCGGAGAGGAGAGGTCGGAGAGAGAGGTTCGGAGAGGAAGGAGGGTCGGAGAGGAGAGGTTCGGAGAGGAGAGGTTCGGAGAGGAGAGGAGAGGTTCGGAGAGGAGAGGTTCGGAGAGGAGAGGTTCGGAGAGGAGAGGAGAGGAGAGGAGAGGAGAGGAGAGGAGAGGAGAGGAGAGGAGAGGAGAGGAGAGGAGAGGAGAGGAGAGGAGAGGAGAGTGACAGTGGTAAACAGGGTACATATGCTAACCTGCTGTTTGAATCAGGTTGAAAGAAAACATGATGT
>CM037631.1:27571564-27661665 GCA_015227895.2 Colaptes auratus
ATGAGTCTGGAGTGCTTTCAAAAGCATTTTAATCAATGTAGTATCAGAACCCCAGCGTTCAGCTGATCCCAAGAAATGGTGTCCTTGAAAATGCCAAACAAACCTGAATAGCTATTGTGTTAGGAAATGGTGAATGCAATTCATTATCTCTCATCAGATTAACTTTTAAGACAGAAATCTGCACAACTCATTTCTAATAAATGCCTTTTTCTTTGAGGAGGCACCTATTTCCCAGCTCTGCTTTGATCTGTATGATCCCACAGTAAGCTTTATCAAGAAGATGCAAAAGCTAATAAGAGGAAGTAGAGCCGTGGTCATGACATTCAATATTTTCTACAGAAAAGGGTAGAACTCATAATTTGGCCACTGCTATCACATTCTATTACTATAGAAATCAGTTGCCTTTTCATAAGAGCTTCTGTCATCTGTTGCTAACTGAGTACAATCCGAAACAGATTTCAGCAGAAGCATAATTGGGGTAACCAAATCACAGACTATATAAATACACTAATATCTATACACACACATATATGCATTTATCTCCCTGCTCCTGCTGGCCACACTATTCCTGATGCAGGCCAGGATGCCATTGGCCTTCTTGGCCACCTGGGCACACTGCTGGCTCATGTTCAGCCTGCTGTCAACCAGTACCCCTAGGTCCCTTTCTGCCTGGCTGCTCTCCAGCCACTGGTATAGAGGAGCTGAAGGAAAAGGTGCTGATGGAGACAGGTGATTGCTTAGATGCAGAAATGTCAACTGTAGAAATGAGTGTGAATAAAGAATGTGAAGGAACACAAACCATATTTTCTACAGAGAAGTTTCCAGCCATGAAGACCCACTCAGAACAATGAAGCTCTTGAAGAATCCAAAAGCAGTTTTGCATCGATGGTGATCAAACAACGGAACAAACTGCTCAACAATATTGTGGAATCTCCATCTCTGATGATGTTTAAAGGTTAACCAAACAAGGCCTTGTCAGACCACATCTAGCTGGGGCATTCAACCACATGATCTCCAGTTGTCTCTTTCAGCTTCAATTATTGTATTATTGTATTGTATTATTGTATCCCTTGACTCTGTGAAACAAGGAGTGAAATTGCCAGTGGAGCAAATCTGAGGCTTCTCCTACAGATCTTTTACTTGGTTCCAGAGCCTAAAGGCACAGGGTGAGACCCTTGTAAATATATTCCAGATTCCTCCTCCCAACACCACAGGTACAGTGCAGAAGGAGCAATTAGCTCGGTGTTACCTAATAACTCGTGAAGCAAGGCAGTTTGTGCACTGGTGACAACTGCTGACAATAAATCACAGTGTGGAAAAATGCATGTGCATAGCTTCCCTTCGAAAAGCTGAGTCACACCATGAAGGTGGCTTTTATGCCTGCGCAGGATATTAATGTTTCTGCTTTAATCAAGACCCTGTGCCTTCTGCATCCTGCTGATGTATGCTGCTCTGATCTGTCCTCCAGTGTGTCTGGATTTTGCTGTACTTACACTGTGCAAGTCCTTTGGTGACATTTCCTTCACTGCATTTATGAGGGTATGCACCGTGGGATGCATGCAGAGCTGCTTCGGAAGCTGGTGCTTGCCTCTCGCACAAAATCCCCCCCAGCATCTGATCTGCTAATTTCAGAAGCTAATAATGTTTTAATTAAAATAATTGGAGTTCATAATCATGGATCCTCAAAAAAGGAAGAAGGATAATGACAGAAATTTAAACATAGTTATTCC
The DNA here is from genome assembly GCA_015227895.2 of Colaptes auratus. Classification (NCBI taxonomy): domain Eukaryota; kingdom Metazoa; phylum Chordata; class Aves; order Piciformes; family Picidae; genus Colaptes; species Colaptes auratus. The sequence goes on from CM037631.1 coordinate 27,573,295, forward strand.
ATTCCATAGATGCATATGTTTTTTTATATACTTTATACACTATATTGCTATATATTTATATATTATACATTTTATTTTAATTTTAGTTGAGTGGGTTTTTTAGTTTGAATTTGTATTTTATTGTAATTTTAGTTTCTATTTTATTGTAATTTTAGTTTCTATTTTATTGTAATTTTAGTTTCTATTTTGTATTTTAAAATTTCATTTTCTATTTTATTTTATTTTTATTTTATTTTATATTTTTATTTTATTTTACATTTTTTATTTTATTGTATTTTCAATTTATTGTTTATTTTTAGTTTCTATTTTCTATTTTATTTTATTTTTATTTTATTTTATGTTTTAATTTTATTTTACATTTTTATTTTATTTTATTTTCAATTTATTGGTTTTTTTTAGTTTCTATTTTTTTATTTTTTATTTTACTTTTTTATTTTTATTTTTTATTTTTATTTTTATTTTATTTTACATTTTTTATTTTATTTTATTTTCAATTTATTGTTTATTTTTAGTTTACATTTTGCATTTTTTATTTTTAGTTTATAGTTTTTATTTTTTATTTTATATTTTAATTTTATTTTACTTTTTTATTTAATTTTTTAATTTATTGCTTATTTTTAGTTTATATTTACATTCTTAATTTTAGTTTATAGTTTTTATTTTTTATTTTATATTTTTATTTTATTTTACTTTTTTTATTTTATTTTTTAATTTATTGCTTATTTTTAGTTTATATTTACATTTTTTATTTTTAGTTTATAGTTTTTTTAATTTTATATTTTTATTTTATTTTACTTTTTTATTTTATTTTTTAATTTATTGTTTATTTTTATTTACATTTTGCATTTTTATTTTTAGTTTATAGTTTTTCTTTTTTATTTTATATTTTAATTTTATTTTATATATATATTTTTTTAATTTATTGTTTATTTTAATTTTATATTTTGCATTTTTTATTTTTAGTTTTTAGTTTTTAGGTTTTATTTAATATTTTATTTTATATTTGATTTTTATTTTATTTCATTGTTAATATATTTTATTTTATATGTAATTTAAAAAATCTTTTCTAATAGAATGTTATATTTTATAGCTATACACATATATTTAAAATGCACACACTTTTCTTAATCCAAATACCAGTTATGTTCTAGCTACTTTAGAGCAATTAATATCAAAAGCCCTTGTACTGGAGCTCAATAGAACATTTTGTGTATTATTGCTTTTAAGAACACGAGAGGACAGCTTCTTGCTCTTCTTCTGGGCCTCTTAAAGACCAGCCAGGAGCAGAGCCTGGTCCATGTGTTTACTGAAGACTTCAATGAGCTTCTGCTACTGTGTCATTAAATGGATAGTGATGACTGCCTAGGTGACACTGATTCAGGGAAGTGTACTTCTCAATTCCATTATAGAGGAAGAGATGTGTGCAGTAATTAAATGTTTTGAAGAAGCAGGATTTAATAACATAATTGCTTTAAGAGTCCTGCTTCAGCTGAGGGTTTAAGTACAGGCTTTTGTTATAAAGTTAGCTTCTGGTAGAATAAAAACCCTCATTGCTTTGTGTGTCTTCTACTAAGAAGAAAAGAGATGAAAATATGATCAGATAGAAAATGTCTTTCTTCCAAATGAAGTTACCACTGCTGGATCTAGAGATCTGAGACCCTGATAAATATTTTAGGATTAAAGAAGAAAATTTACCATGCAGACTATGATCTGCATTATTAGCATCCTGCTGTCTGACCTAAATTGAGAAGTGAGGAGAATGCTGATGGCTGACAGACCTCAGAGCTTCCCAGTTTATATGGGCCATGTCATGTGGAATTCACTGCATACAACTTGCATACAAATCAGTTTATCAAAATCCTTTCAAAAAAGGTATTTTGATAAACAGGTTTAGAGCATTTTAGAAGGAAAGCAAGAGCTATTAGGCTGGACTATTGCTTTCTAGGGTCTTGGATTCTATGACTCTTCTGTGAAATATTCCAGAACAAGAGGACACAGTCTCAAGGTGTGCCAGGGGAGGTTTAGGCTGGTTGTTAGAAAGATCATCTTCATAGAGAGAGTGACTGGCCATTGGAATGTGCTGCCCAGGGAAGTGGCGGAGTCACCATCAATGGAGGTGTTTAGGAAGAGACTGTATGAGGTGCTTGGTGCCATGGTTTAGTTGATTAGATGGTGCTGGGTGATAGGTTGGACTCGATGATCTCAAAGGTCTTTTCCAACCTGGTTAATTCTATTCTATTCTATTCTATTCTATTCTATTCTATTCTATTCTATTCTATTCTATTCTATTCTATTCCACTCCACTCCACTCCACTCCACTCCACTCCACTCCATTCCCTAGTATTGTAGAACAGGAGGCATTTGGTCATGATAAATACATATATATTCCATACTGAAGGTTTTGATCCCACACAAAATTAATATTGTTTGCATTTTTTAAAGTTAAATTATAATTCCCTCCTGTCTTTGTATCAATTGCCAGTGGTATTCTATGGGAAATGATCTCGAGCCTCAGGTAGCTACTAAACTGTTCATGTAAAGAAAAATTACATATAAAAATAATATGACCTGTTTTCAGAAGGTCCCTTCAATGAACAAGAACTTCTGGTCTACATTGCCTAGTAATAGAAACCTGCTGACAGCAGCTTAGAAACTCAGATGCAAGAAACTGCTGATTTCACCTTTAAGAGATAACGCTGAACTATTTCAATATCATTGCCCCTCAGATGTGCAGAGGAGGTCTGATTTTTTTTGGCATAATATTGAATATTTCAGTGTTAATCATATCCCACTCAGCCTCAATTGCAGCTGACTCTGCTTTTCAGATATGTGGGGAATTGTGGGAAGTATTGGTCCATGCCCTCATGCTTCTTTCTGCTGTGAGTCACGCAGGATGGCATCCTTTGATAAGGATAGGAGGTGGCCGTGTCCGAAGGCTGTTAATGCCGATGTGCCCCTGCTTTGATGTGGGTGTGTAGATATCTCCCAGAAGTTCTCTGTTTGCCACCTTCATAAAAATGATGAGTTTACCTCCAGTGCAGACTCCAGGCTTGAGATTTCAGCCTCAATTTCCTTTTCCAGATTGTCAGATTGCATTATTTTTCTTCCATAAGGTTAAACTCTGCCTTGCTATCGGTAGCAAACCAGTATGGTTTTTTGGCCACTAGACATCTTTGTTTACAGAGTAGATGTGGTCTCCACTCCTTGGTCTCCACCCTGTGTGCTTTAGAACTAAGATTGCCAGCACTAAGATATTTAACCAAGATTTTTGAACTAAGGATGTCAGACAGACTCTGTCAGATCAATGACAATGTTTGCGTTCAGTTGCCTGTGTTGTACTAGCAGTTATCATAGAATCATAGAATCAATAAGGTTGATATCAGAAGACAGTTGTAATTCCTGGTCTTGGAAACCTCACAGAACTCTTTGCTCTGAGCCTTGGAGGCTCATGGAGTGCTGGGGAAGTGTTCACTGCACCTTTCCTTTTGGACATCATCTGCTGCAGAGGGACTGGGTCTCTCATCATCTGAGAGACTTTAACTCACCAGAATAATTCCTTCTCTTTTAATTTAGAAGTTGGTGAAAACTGGAATTTGCAATACTCCCTCTTCAGTTACTCAGCCACTAATATTTTTGTGACCAGGGAGACTGAACAGTAGTGGCAAGTTATTAGTGTGCAGCTATTGTGTTTCTGCAACCATCCAGCAGAGAGAAACTGAATTTCAGTGTGCGCACAGAAGCCCCGGTGGAAATGTTATGCTCATTCTTCTGCTGTTCAGCAATCCAGGAGAGACCTAGAGGAAATCTTACCTGACTGAAATTCAAATGTAACAATATTATAGCAATAATTCACATTAAACTTACGTGTGTGCTTGTTAGAGGATTTTTTTAATGTCATTATATTGATGCTCATTGTTTTCAGATCAAAATTCGAAGAGTGAAAGAACTTACAGACCTGAAACTTGCCAGGACAACCATGGAGCTTTAGAGGGGAGTGAAGGATTCTGTCCCCATACAGTGAATTGTTATTTCAATATTCTATGAGTAAGGTGTTGCAAAATTCAATGATTTTCATTCTTATATTTTTGAGCTCTGTGAACATACACATTACTGCAGGAATCTCCATAGCTTGAGATGCTCTTGAGCATGAGATTCTGTTCTGGGTTCTGCCCAGAAACGATGTAGGAGAGGGAAAAAAAGTGAATTAATGATCTTTATGAAATTCCTGCACTGAAGGAGTTCTCTGCACCTCTGCATCACAGCAGATTGTGCTTGTTAACACCCCTTCCTCATGCTTTACAGGTGAAAAACCTGACTGGAGCATTCATTTACTCTCCAGTACTACTTCTTTAATAAGAGATGTTTCAATGCTTGGAAGGAAAAATGCAGGTTTAAAATGTGCTGCTAGAAGCCACATGGAAAGTGTGGCAGGTACTAACTGAGAGAGGTTTTGGCAGTTTACTGTGATGCATTAATGATTTTGGAAGAATCTCCCTTTCCTGATGGATAACACAAGGGAAAGGGACAGCGAGGGACCAAAACTGCTGGTGAATCTGGAGCATTTGAAGACGAATGTTGTTCTCACTAAATTACAGGAATAGAATAGAATAGAATAGAATAGAATAGAATAGAATAGAATAGAATAGAATAGAATAGAATAGAATAGAATTAACCAGGTTGGAAGAGATCTTTGAGATCATCGAGTCCAACCTATTGCCCAACACCATCTAATCAACTAAACCATGGCACCAAGTGCCTCATCCAGGCTCTTCCTAAACACCTCCACTGATGGTGACTCCACCACCTCCCTGGGCAGCACATTCCAATGGCCAATCTCTCTCTCTGTGATGAACTTTTTCCTAACATCCAGCCTAAATTATTAAAGGAAGACAAGGGAAAATGTGGGCTTGCTGCTGAATGAGGTGAGTGCTCTGATAACAGAGGATACAGTGAAGGTGGATTGATTGAATGCATTCTTTACATCAATCTTTGCTAGGGACAGCCCTCAGTAATCCGAGTCCCTGGAGCTGAGAGAGGAATGTATGGGAAAGGAGGACTCTGTTGGACAAAGAGGACTGTGTTAGGAATCACTTAGGCAAGCTGGACACCCACAAATATATAGACCCTGATGGAACGCACCCAGGAGTCTTGACAGAGCTGACAGGTGTCACGATACAATTATGATGCAGTCAACAGCACCAGCTTTTAGTTTAAGCCTCTTTTTGTTTGTCATTTTGCACTGAAGCAAATCCTGCAAAGAATAAAGGCAGAAGAAAGCAGGAGACAAGTTTAGCTACTGGCTAATAACGATATTGATTTTGTAACATCGTGCACCATCTACAAGGAAGAGGGGATAAGAAAAAGAGGATACTTATGTAGTCAAGAATTCAATTCATATCTTTCATAAGATGTGTCGGCAGTGGCTTGGAAGACTTGCATTTAGTAATGAGCAGCTGACTGGAGACTAGTAGCACTATCAAAAGAGCACGATGGCTTGCTTATTCATCTAGCCAGGTATAAAGAGGGGATGTAGAGATTTGGGAAGGCGCACACAAGCCAGCTGTATTTGCATAACATTTTGATTAGTTTGGAGTAGCTTGAGCCAGTTCTCCTAAATCCTTATGAATGTGTGGATATTGATAGAAAAAAGACATCCTGCAGAGCTTAATTGACTTGCTGCAGAACGCAGCCCTAACCTGGTGCAGGTTCCCCTGCCCGACAATTTATTTTGTCCTTCTTTATGACAAAATATTATCAATCAGATTTTTTATTCAATGTTTAACTGATTGAGAACAAATAAAGTTCAGTTTGTATGCCTTCTGCAACTACCTGAAGGGTGGTTGTAGCCAGGTGGGGGTTGGTCTCTTCTCCCAGGCAACCAGCACCAGAACAAGAGGACACAGTCTCAAGCTGTGCCAGGGGAAGTTTAGGCTGGAGGTGAGGAGAAAGTTCTTCCCAGCAAGAGTAATTGGTCATTGGGATGTGCTGCCCAGGGAGGTGGTGGAATCACCATCCCTGGAGGTGTTCAAGAAAGGATTGGACGTGGCACTTGGAGCCAGGGTTTAGTTGTCAGGAGGTGTTAGGTATTAGGTAATAGGTTGGAATGGATCATCTCTGAGGTTTTTTCTAACCTTGTTGATTCTATTCTATTCTATTCTATTCTATTCTATTCTATTCTATTCTATTCTATTCTATTCTATTCTATTCTATGCTATTCTATTCTATTCTATCCTGTCCTACCCTATCCTATCCTATCCTATCCTATCCTATCCTATCCTATCCTATCCTATCCTATCCTATCCTATATTCTTGGATATATAACTTTTTTTGCTGATGCACCTGGAATTTGTGATCCAAACTGTGTCCCATATGAGATAAAGCAAATTAGCAATGATTTCCAATCACTGTGTGTATACTATGTGTACAGACACTATAAATGAAATGTTCAAATAAAGGCTGATGATTTGCAATCTCTGCATAACCTTTACCCTTTCTGGAAGAAAACAGTAAAATAAAACTGCAAAAAGCCAATTAAGCAAAGCTCACATTTTAAATAGGGTTGTTTAGCCCTGTTTGATCCTGTTAAAGCTGTTACGGGACAGCAGGCAGTCCACCTCAGGACAAAGGATTCAGCTCTCCATAGAACTCCCACAAACCAATAAGAATTCACAGCTTACCATACCATGAAGAATAGCAAAAAACACTAAGAAAGAACTTCAGAAAATGCCTACTTTTCTTCCCTAAGTCAATGCAATCAACAGCTGTGGGGAATTGTAGGAGATTTTCTGTTGCTTATTTTCCTTTGTGGTTTTTGTTCATTTATTTCCATTTGTTGTTTTTAAAATTTTTATTTCTTATGTGAGTTTTTAACTTTTTTTCCAACATTGAAATCTATTGTGTGGAGTCTCCATCCTGGTAGACACTCAAAAGCCATTTAGATGTGGTACTGCCCAACCAGTTTTAGGTGTCCCCCTCCTTGAGCAGGGATGACGTCCAAAGATGTCTTCCAACCCCAACTGTGTTGTTGCTGTGTGTCATGACAGTCTGACTGGGGAAACCTGTGCCAGTCTGTTTCAGCAGCAGACAAAATCTAGAGAGCAACAGACATGTCCCCTACATTGCCAACTGTCTTCTACATCACCACTTTTTCTGTGTTGCCAGACTGTTCACTCCTACCTCAAAGATGGGTGATGAGATGCAGAGGGAATAATACATTGTGGTCTCTTCTCCCAGGCAACCAGCACCAGAACAAGAGGACACAGTCTCAAGCTGCACCAGGGGAGGTTTAGGCTGGATGTTAGCAAGCAGTTCTTCATAGAGAGAGTGCTTTGCCATTGGAATGTGCTGCCCAGGGAGGTGGTGGAGTCACCATCACTGGAGGTGTTTAGGAAGAGACTTGAAGTGGTGCTTGGTGCCATTAATAAGTGCCTCATCCAGTCCCCTCTTAAACATTTCCAGGGATGATGACTCCACCATCTCTCTGCTTTTTGCTTCTGCACCATCTATTGCTGTTTGCTCATTATTGTTATTAAAATTGCTTCTATCCTATTCCTGGCTTTTGTTATATTTTTTCCCCCCTCCTCTTCCCTGAGGGGAAGTCATAGAGTGGCTTTGGTGGGCACCTGGCCTCCAGGCCAGGGCCAAACCACCACACAGTCATGTGTTGTAGGGTATTCAGATAGCCATAGCACTGAAAACAAAGAGTCTACTATCCACAGTACAGATGGTTTAAGTGTCACGCAGTAGGAGTGCGTGTATCTTTGTCCACTCATTACTAGGCTTCATAAGAGGCTGCTGAGGCTTCTGGTATTTTCCAGTTACTTACATGGAGATTGTTCTGTGAGTTCTCAATGCCTTTATTCACCTCAGCAGCTGAGGAGAGATCATGAATGTCTGCCCTAAGCTTAGGGACAGGGTGTTCTCTGATCTTATCATTCGTGGGACAGGAAAGAAAGGAAATGTTTGTAATAATGTGTATCCTCAACAGGACTTTGTTGATATGCAGAATATTTTTGTGAGTACTTTGGCAATGATGGTGATTTACTTCTGGATAAAAAATAAAAAGAAGCAGCAAACCTTTCTTCCAGTTTTCTAAATGAATTCTTTAAAGAACTTATGTCATGAGACTCGGTATAGGCAGCCATACACCCAGGAAAAACATGCAGCTAGATGAAACCATTCATATTTAGAATGGAATGGAATGGAATGGAATGGAATGGAATGGAATAGAATAGAATAGAATAGAATAGAATAGAATAGAATAGAATAGAATAGAATAGACCAGGTTGGAAGAGACCTTCGAGATCATTGCATCCAACCCATCAACCAATCTGTTTCTGTTTCTGTTTACAAGCCACATGAATCCAGACAGCTATGATTTTTGCCCATATTTTGCTTTTATGTACACATGAATAAAGGATTTGTTCAACTTCATTGCTTGCAAATGATTTAAATACAATTATCATTAGGTCTTTAGATGTCTATAAGATACATATGTTTTCCAGGGGAAGTTTAGGCTCGAGGTGAGGAGAAAGTTCTTCACTGAGAGTCATTAGCCATTGGGAGGTGGTGGAGTCCCCATCCCTGGAGATGTTCAAGAGGGGATTGGATGTGGCACTTGGTGCCATGGTTTAGTCATGAGGTCTGTGGACAGGTTGAACTTGATGATCTTTGAGGTCTCTTCCAACCTTGCTGATTCCCTGATTGTCTGATTCTGTGATCTCTATTTTCAGCTCCCACCTTTTCTCTGCCAACATCTTTCTGAATGTGACTATAAATGCACTCTGCTTAGCTGACCATAAAGAAGGAAAATTGCTGTACAATTACTGAAAGCTTCACCCCACCCTGAGGGCACAGTAGAATCAGCTCCCATTTGTTGAGTCCTAAATACCTTTTAGTAGTTTTTTAGATTGAGAAGGGGTTCTGAAACCAAACTGCTCCAATGGAAAGGATGTATGTTCTAAGAGCAGAATCCATTCAAAAGCTTTTCTCTTTCCTGAAAGGCAAATATTCAACACTTACGAAGTTAAACCTTTAAGATAGAATAGAATAGAATAGAATAGAATAGAATAGAATAGAATAGAATAGAATAGAATAGAATAGAATAGAATAGAATAGAATAGAATAGAATAGAATAGAATAGACCAGGTTGGAAGAGACCTTCAAGATCATCGCGTCCAACACATAACCAATCCAACCCACCTAAACAACTAAACCATGGCACCAAGCACCCCATCAAGTCTCCTCCTGAACACCTCCAATGATGGTGACTGTACCACCTCCACGGGCAGCCCATTCCAATGGGCAATCACTCTGTGTAGAACTTCTTCCTAACATCCAGTCTAAACCTCCCCTGGAGCAGCCTGAGACTGTGTCCTCTTGTTCTGGTGCTGCCTGCCTGGGAGAAGAGACCAACCTCTGCCTGTCTACAACCTCCCTTCAGGTAGTTGTAGAGAGCAATAAAGTCACCCCTGAGCCTCCTCCTCTCCAGGCTAAGCAACCCCAGCTCCCTCAACCTCTCCTCATAGGGCTTGTGTTCCAAACCCCTCACCAACTTTGTTGCCCTTCTCTGGACACGCTCCAGCAAGGCAACATCCTTCCTAAACTGAGGGCCCAGAACTGGACACAGGACTCAAGGTGCAGCCTATATACTAATATGGTTATAACCAGGTGAATAACACATGCTTCAGGCCAAGGACACTGATTATTGTAAGTAGAAGCCAGATGGTGAATGGATAACTGTCCTATAGCTTTTGAGGTGTTACCAATTCACATAGCAGGTACTCCAAATCTGCTACTACTAACAACCTATGATCATTGATGACAGCAGTCTTTCAGACATTGATTTAAAAGTCTGTATCCCTTGGATTAAAACTCACCAACTCTCTAACAGGACATCCACTGTAACTCTTACTTTCACTCTGGGCAGTGAGGGCACCTGCCCTATTTTGACTTTGTTGACTCCTATGCAATCCCATTAAATCCCTTCCTCAGTCAAAGCACAAAAGGCTTAGGTTCATGGACACTTATTTAGTTGAGAACACTGTGGAAGCTACTTAGCTTTGTTTCCTTATCCCCTTGCCTGGCAGAACCTATGGGAGATGGCTTCCCAGCTTTAAAATGTTCACAAATTCTTTGTCTCTTGATGTTGAGACATGACATGGAACTTCTCATTACATTTTCTGTCTCCTTTCCCTTGTGGCCTGTATTACAGCATATTTTTCTTCACAAAATAAAGACATTACAGGCATTAATGTTTACCATTTGCCAAATACTTAATGTCATCACTGATACACTTATATCTATTCCTTGTACTGGAAAAGCTCACAGACAAATTACTTCAGAAATGGATTAAACTGACATTTATCTGAAGGGCAGAAGAACAGAGAGGTGCTAACTACAAGGCAAGTTAACAAACCCAGATTTACTTCAACAGTTTTGCTGTCATATTTGTTTTGTAGAATTGCCTTTCCAATCCAATTTTGAGGAAGCAGGTATGCCAGCTCTCCCAGATTTGACATTGATGTTGTATTTCATATTGCATCTCCTTTGTTTGGAAAGACATCCTGAACAAAGTCATTTAGTAGCTGTCTCTCTCTCAGCCTTAAGTTCATGTCCCTTGTTCTTGGATTTGGCATTTGCTCAACTAGCCTTGTAACAATTACACTTCACTTTGCAGTTCTGTATATTAAAGCAATATAAGGCAAAACTACTGATCTATAATATTATTTTCAACTGTGTAGCTCTCCCTTACGTTGAGTTTGCCAGCAATTGCCTTAACTGCTGTCGGCGGTTTGCAGGGTCTGAAAACTGGCTAATAATGATGTTGCATCTGATGGATAGCAGTTGTAACCTTGCAGCTGATGACAACAGCAGTTTATTGTGGCAAAATAATGTGGGTTGTTTGAGAAAGAAGACATTTTATATCAGGCTCCGAGCTATATCCTGCTGTCAGCAGAACGGATGTTGCAACTAAACAAACTCCATGCTGGTAAAACAGATTATAATGAGTTTGGTCTCTGCTAACATAGGCTGAGGGAGCTGGGGTTGCCTAGCCTGGAGAGGAGGAGGCCCAGGGGAGACCTTATTGCTGTCTACAACTATTTGAGAGGAGGTTATAGCCAGGTGGGGGTTGGTCTCTTCTCCCAGACAACCAGCAGCAGAACAAGAGGACACAGTCTCAAGCTGCGCCAGGGGAGGTTCAGGCTGGATGTTAGGAAGAAGTTCTTCCCAGCAAGAGAGATTGGCCATTGGAATGTGCTGCCCAGGGAGGTGGTGGAGTGTTTAAGAAGAGACTGGATGAGGCACTTGGTGCCATGGTTTAGTTGATTAGATGGTGTTGGGTGATATGTTGGCCTTGATCTTGAAGGTCTTTCCCAACCAGGTAATCACATCTGATTACCCACAGTAATCACATCTGATTACTCTAGAAATGTGTCCTAAATAGAACAATATATGTTTAGAGTTTCTTTAGATCAACTCTTAAAGTTCCATACAGATACATGAAAATGTGACTTGCTTACAGGTGTTTCCTTATGATTTTGTTGACATCACCCTGTAATTGTTTAGATCTGGAAAAACCCAGCGGCCAGGCAGAGAGGGACCTGGGGGTGCTGGTTGATGGGAGGCTGAACATGAGCCCGCAGTGTGCCCAGGCAGCCAAGAGGGCCAATGGCATCCTGGCCTGCAGCAGGAACAGTGTGGCCAGCAGGAGCAGGGAGGTCATTCTGCCCCTGTACACTGCACTGGTTAGGCCACACCTGGAGTACTGTGTCCAGCTCTGGGCCCCTCAGTTTAGGAAGGGTGTTGACTTGCTGGAGCGTGTCCAGAGAAGGGCAACAAAGTTGGTGAGGGGTTTGGAGCACAAGCCCTGTGAGGAGAGGCTGAGGGAGCTGGGGTTGCTTAGCCTGGAGAAGAGGAGGCTCGGGGGTGACCTTATTGCTCTCTACAACTACCTGAAGGGAGGTTGTAGACAGGCAGAGGTTGATCTCTTCTCCCAGGCAGGCAGCACCAGAACAAGAGGACACAGTCTCAGGCTGCACCAGGGGAGGTTTAGACTGGATGTTAAGAGGAAGTTCTACACAGAGAGAGTGATTGCCCATTGGAATGGGCTGCCCGTGGAGGTGGTGGAGTCACCATCATTGGAGGTGTTCAGGAGGAGACTTGATGGGGTGCTTGGTGCCAGGGTTTAGTTGTTTAGGTGGGTTGGATTGGTTGATAGGTTGGACGCGATGATCTTGAAGGTCTCTTCCAACCTGGATTTATTGTATTATATTGTATTGTATTGTATTGTATAACCAGAAATCCCCTGAGCAAGGTGGGGAAAACCCTGTCAACAGCCACACTCCATCATTTATATATTGCTCTGTGATTAGTTATGGAAATGCTCACTCTGCTTAGTTAACTGGCAATTGTCTGACAGGAGCTACCACAAATGTCTTTGGTTTATTTAAAAGCTGCCTGCTGTGCTCTCTGATGTCCTAAAACTCAGAACTGGTGGTTATGTTGGTGTATGATGCCAGGCACTGTTACCCTCATTATAATTTCCCAAATGAGGACCTTATGATTGCTAGCTAGAATGCCACGAATTGAATTAGCTCATTTTGGAAAACCAAAGCCTTATCAGATGTGATCATTCTGCAAACCTGATTGCCTTTAATAAAGTCAGGCTTTGTTTTCACCAGCGATTCCTTTGTAATATTTATTTATGATCACCTATTACCTGATCAGTTTGGCAAATTGACAGCTGTGGAGGAAGAGGAAAGCTTCACTGAGCTTCTAAATGACTTTGCTTTACCTAGTCCAGTTTTTTTGTTTCCATGTAAACACGAATTTAAATAGGTATCTATAGAATTACTGACAATTCAAATACAACCAAGACAAAAATAATTTACTTGAAGTAGCTTGTACATTAGTTTCTATAGACTGATTGTAGCATATCTCCATACAATGCTCATAGAGTTATAGAATCAATAAGGTTGGAAAAGACCTCAGATCATCAAGTCCAGCCTATCACCCAACACCTCATGACCTCATGGCCTCAAGTGCCACGTCCAGTCCCCTCTTGAACACCTCCAGGGACCATGACTCCACCACCTCCCTGGGCAGCACATTCCAATGGCCAATCTCTCTTTCTGGGAAGAACTTTCTCCTCACCTCCAGCCTAAAATTCCCCTGGCACAGCTTGAGACTGTGTCCTCTTGTTCTGGTGCTGGCTGCCTGAGAGAAGAGACCAACCCCTTCCTGGCTACAACCACCCCTCAGGTAGTTGTAGAGGGCAAGAAGGTCTCCCCTGAGCCTCCTCTTCTCCAGGCTAAGCAACCCCAGCTCCCTCAGCCTCTCCTCATAGGGCTTGTGCTTGAGACCTCTCCCCAGCCTTTTTGCCACTTAATGCATGTTATGACTCTTGCCACTGTAGAGGAGTCATTTTCCAATCCATCTCCTTTACAACAGCAGAAAAGTCAACAAGAGATTAAATATTATAACTATAAAACTCGATGAGAAATTGATGCAGTCATGGATTTTAAACATGTTTTATACATGTGGAGGAATAGACAAAGACCTAGTGGTAAAATTCCGTTTCAAATGGGTATATAAAATATTTATGTCTTTCACAGAGATTATCAGGGCTTATGGTTAGCAAATTACATTCCTATACTGAAGGTCTCAGCAAGGTCTGTAAATGTCACAGCATAGACATTCTTCATACAAATGTGATTTCAGGAACTTTGATCAGCTTAATCTGTTCTAATTATCCAAACTATTTCTGGGGCTGGCAACAATAAAGTACTTAGAAATCAGCACTTCCATTATGATTTGGTCTTTCAGCATTGTTGAAATGATTCACATCAGAAGACAGGATCTGAAAGAACAATGCCTATGGGAAAATTTAGTAGCAGATCTTGCTTATTCTTACATGGCATTCATGTCTAAATTGTGGTTTCTTCAAGTTGTGCTCTTCCATCTCAATCAATATTTTCCCCATGATTATTCTGTTTTGTTTCACTGCACAAAATTGATTACAAACCATTTGCTGCGAACACTCACCACTGAAAATTGAAGATGTAGCAGTTAGCTGAAGTTTACTGGGGAGGATGGGCTAAGGTAGCTTTACTCTTCCCTCCATCCCATGCAGAGCAGCAGTGTCTGCCCCCAAAACACATAAGGCTACCAGAGATGCACAACTCCTATTCCTTCCCTCATTCAGGCTAGGTCTCTGCTTCTTTGTGGAAAGAATTAAAATCATAGAATCATAGAATCAATAAGGTTGGAAAAGACCTCAGATATCATCAAGTCCAACCTGTCACCCAACACTTCAGGATTAACTAAACCATGGCTTCAATTGCCATGTCCAATCCCCTCTTGAACACCTCCAGGGATGGGGATTCCACCACCTTCCTGGGCAGCACATTCTAATAACATCATAGTATCATAGTTTCAGTCAGGGTTGGAAGGGACCACAAGGATCATCTAGTTCCAAGCTCCCTGCCATGGGCAGGGACACCCCACACTAGATCAGGCTGGCCAGAGCCTCATCCAGCCTGGTCTCAAACACCTCCAGGGATGGGGCCTCAACCACTTCCCTGGACAACCCATTCCAGGGCTTCACCATGAACTTCCTCCTCACCTCCAGCCTGAATCTCCCCACCTCCAGCTTCATTCCATTCCCCCTAGTCCTATCACTACCTGATAGCCTGAGAAGTCCCTCCCCAGCCTTCTTGTAGGCCCCCTTCAGATACTGGAAGGTCACAAATAGGTCACCTGGGAGCCTTCTTTCTCCAGACTGAACAGCCCCAACTCCTTCAGTCTGTCCCAATTACTCCTTCTGGGAAGAACTTTCTCCTCCCCTTGAGCCTAAACCTCCCCTGGCACAGCTTGAGACTGTGTCCTCTTGTTCTGCTGCTGGTTGCCTGGGAGAAGAGACCAACCCCCACCTGGCTATAACCTCCCTTCAGGTAGTTGTAGAGAACAATAAAGTCTCCAACCTGGCTAATTCTGATTATCTTCTGACAGCATGTCAGTCATAAATCCTACATTACTCTCTGTCTGAGTCAGGGCACAGTATGGACATTGATTTCACTTTGAGTCCCTCATTATGTGCCACAAGCACACAGTGTCAGTGTAGAGGGGAGTGACTCAAAACCAACTTTAAACAGAACATGAGCATTTGGAAAAATGTCCTTCATTTGATAATTGTAGAGTCACCTGGCTTCCTCCTCTGAGGTGGAGAAAGCCCTTGCTAGGACATGATCACAACTCATACCTGGCTAAGTGCAATCCAATACGAAACTTGGGAGCCGGTGTTCTCTGTGCAGCTTCTTCCACCCTTCTAACACATGGAGAGAATTGGCCTTCTCAGCTAGAGCAAATAAGGTCAGGCGAATCCTGCTGCTGACTCACATGAGATAATTTGCTGCAAACCCACATTTTCTCCACAAGTCAAATGTGCAGCATGAAACTTGATCGGTTTTATTCAGTTAATTGTTTGTACATTCTCAGTTTTGGGTAAGGCTGGGGTTGATATTTTTTAAACCAGAGCAATGTTCTTAAGGAACAGGGATTGATTGCCAGTTCTGGAGAACACAAATATTTATGTGAGAACAGAAGAGAGACACTAATTGAAAGTCGCTAGGATTAGACCTCCCAGAATACGTAATCGTGGAGTGTTCACAAGAGGGAACTATTTATAGGAGTAAAATGATAGCCATTCTATTTTTCAGTCTTTTGCCTGAAGCCACCAACATGTATGTATAGAAACAGCAGACCAAACGGAGTGATGACATCTCCTGTCAAGTGTCAAGTGACTTACCTTCAATCTAACTCTCTCTTTAAAGTCACCCCAACCGACTGTTAACAGATAATAATGGCTGCGAGTTGTTGCACTTAAAACTGACATCTGGCTACCCAGGGGAAATGAAAGGCTTGGATTTCCTTTGCCATCGACTGGATTAGAATATCAAACACAAAGAAAACAAACAAACAAACATAGGCAGAGCAATATAAATCTGTACAAGAAGTATGAGCAGGTAAAAAATTCAATCTTATGGTAATTTTATTGCCTGAAATTGTTTCGGTACCTTCCCACAACCTTCTCTAAAGCTACCTTTTGCAGCATCAACCAACACAACCAAAGATTTGTGTGTAGGCACAATGATGTTTTAAGAACTGCTGTTTAAAGGTTCATTTAGTATTGAGATAATTTTGTTTGAACAGTTGTCCACAGTAACAGCTCCAGTCAGAGTGAGGGCTGTGAAAGCAAGCAAAAAAATGGTTTTATCTTAGGTCTTTGTCTTATATCCAGTCAGATTCTGGTCTGTATCAGAATGGCAGTATTATAGCACCAATAACTTTCCAGTGGGAAGTACCATGTTAAGGCTCTTCAGATTGTTCCTATAAACCTTTGTGAAGAAATAAATTGCAATTATTTTGTTGTTCAGTGTGCTATGGTTAAATGAAATTAACAACAAGAAAAAATCAATACAGAATAGGTTTTAATTCTGTATATAAATTTACAGTTAGCAGCACAATTCACTTCCTTACTAAAGTGGCACCTCTGCTTAAGCAGAAGTGAAGAGAGTAGAGTAGAGAAAAACAGAACAGAATAGAATAGAATAGAATAGAATAGAATAGAATAGAATAGAATAGAATAGACCAGACCAGGTTGGAAGAGACCTTTGAGATCATCATGTCCAACCTATTATCCAACCCACCTAATCAACTAAACCATGAAACCAAGCACCCTATCAAGTCTCCAACTACTGCACATGCTTATCTACATAGAATCATAGAATCAACAAGGTTGGAAAAGACCTCAGAGATCATCAAGTCCAACCTATCACCCAACACCTCAGGACTAACTAAACCATGGCTCCAAGTGCCACATCCAATACCCTCTTCAACACCTCCAGGGACAGTGACTCCACCACCTCCCTGGGCAGCACATTCCAATGGCAAATGACTCTCTCAGTGAAGAACTTTCTCCTCACCTCCAGCCTAAACTTCCCCTGGTGCAGCTTGAGACTGTGTCCTCTTGTTCTGGTGCTGGTTGCCTGCGAGAAGAGACCAACCCCCACCTGGCTACAACCTTCTTTCAGGTAGTTGTAGACAGCAATAAGATCTCCTCTGAGCCTCCTCTTTTCCAGGCTAAGCAACCCCAGCTCCCTCAGCCTCTCCTCACAGGGCTTGTGCTCAATGCCTCTCCCCAACCTCATTGCCCTTCTCTGGACACCTTC
This sequence comes from Colaptes auratus, assembly GCA_015227895.2. Classification (NCBI taxonomy): domain Eukaryota; kingdom Metazoa; phylum Chordata; class Aves; order Piciformes; family Picidae; genus Colaptes; species Colaptes auratus. The sequence continues at coordinate 27,590,526 of CM037631.1, forward strand.
AAGTGTCTCAATGTCTTTCTTAAACTGAGGGGCCCAGAACTGGACACAGTACTCAGATGTTCCTGTGCATTTTGGGCACAAGGACTGAGATTCAGTTGCCTGATTCTAAATATTGGGTATTATTTTATGTGCTAATAGCTATCTCACATTGCCTTCATCTGCTGCTCCAGAAAGATGTGGGTTTCCTGTAAAGCCTCTGGCATTTGTGCTAGCTCTGTGCAGATAGATATTTTAGGCTTCAGTAATCAAAATTTGTGATAATAATACAAATATAATTTCCCAGTCCTTAACATTGCACACATTGAGGAGAAAAAAAAACCTAGTATTTCAAAAGCAAGACAAAAATTCTGCCTTATGTTTGCAGGAAACAAAAAGGAAATGTCAGCCAAGTACATCCTAGATTCTGAGGACCAGAAGGCAATTTAGTAGAACCCCACACTCAGTAAAGGTTCCTCATATAGTTTTTGACAATTTCATTCTTTTTTAAGGTTTGTCAGACAGTACACAATGGCTTCCTGATTGGGGCTTTTGTGTACTCACAGTTGGTGATATTACATTTATCCAAAGCAACTTCTTTTCCTAGGAGAAAGAGCTAATCATCAGTGCAATGTGGGAAAAATTCATTAACAAGTTGTGGAAAGGCTGCCAAGAAAGAGATAATGTCTTAGGACATGGAATCTTTGGCACAGCTTTGGTTGGTGAAGCGCAATCTGACATCAGTGGTCCTCTGTGTGAGACAAAGAGTCATTTGAGAACAAACTTTGAGACACGAGTGATGACATTTGAGAGATGAAATCTGAAAACCTGTCCTGGTAAACCAAAACAGAGTAAATGATTCCCAGTGAGTCAGAAAAGAATTCAGAGCTCTAAAGAAATGAGTCAGAAACTAAATATACTGAGTAGGCTAAAGGCATGGGGGAAAAAAAATAACCTTAGCAGTAGAAAGAAGCTTCAGGAAACTCAACCTGATTCAGTCAGTGGCTAATGTGATCAAAACCTCTGAACCAGTTCATTTGTATTAAATACAGCATGGCATTTTTTGATCACTTTGAAAAAAGTAGAACTGAATAGTGTGTTTGCTACCAATGGGATTTCAATGTGTCATGGAAAAAGGAAGAAGTGCAATTAAGGGAAGGGAAAATCATCAGAGGGCCAGATGAGGAATAATGACCAAGAGGCGATACAAGTTGCATCGCTCCCAAACTGGACAGAGCTTGCAGCTGCAGCCTGGAGTCATTGGGCAGCCTGCAGTCTGTTGGGGCTAGATACCCAGGGTCCTTGCTTTGCCATTGTGATCATCTCCAGGTGCTCTACTAACTATGATATGCATCCATATAATTACATCAGATATGGAAGTACTAGTAAAAAGCACTTCACTAGGTGTTCAAGAGGCCATGGTTTAGTAGTCATGAGGTGTTGGGTGGCAGGTTGGACTTGATGATCTTTGAGGTCTTTTCCAACCTTATTGAGTCTATGATTCTATGATCCTAAATGTCCTTTACCATTGCTGAATATTGAGACTAGTTTTGTGATACTCATAGCCATTTAAAAGCTATCCATAAGCATTTAGGGCATGAATCACCACTATTTGCCTCTACTTTAGTCATTAACAGTTATGAAAATGGCACATAAAATGGAATTTAACTCTAAATAGAAAGCATTTTATATCATTCTTTTCTCTGTTCTAAATTACACTCTCAGGCTGGAGAGATTTGCATGCTCAAAATAGTCTTGCAGAAGAATAGGGATCATACTGGGCACCACACAACAAATCCCCTTCCGGCTGCATTCTTTGTCTCTTCTTTTCCTAATATGGAGGTCTGTGGAGAACTATTCTTACAACTAATAAAATATTTCCTTATGCTAAATACATAGCTGTGGAATAGGAGGGAAATGTGGCTTATTCTGTTTGCTAGGTCTACAGTGGTATGTTCAAAGCCTGAGTGCAATAAATAGAGGTTAAAGGCAGAGAAGTAGGTAGCGGTGCCTGGGCTCATTGTGCATGTTTTCATTTGTACAGAGAATAAGAACAAAAGAACAGAAAGGAAATGTAAAGGGCATGGGGCATACATGAAAGCATCAGCTGCAGTGAGTAATATACAAGATAATGGAAAAGAAGCTATATTTGGAGACAGTCAAATGAACACCTTTGCAACTGTTATCCAAGAGCTGATTCCTGTTGTGTCCAAACAAGAGGTTCTAAATAATTCAATGTTACTGTTTCCAACCTTGCCATACATAGTAGCAAAGCATGCAAAAGGGGGAAGAAGAGTTTAATTAGATGTTTTTGCCAGTTTTAAGCTCTGGTTAAAAATAGCAGTAGAATTTCTCAAATTCACACACTGAATCTGATGGGTTGGGTTTTTTCTGTAGGACAATGTATGCCACTAGCCTCCTGTCCTTCCATTGCAAAGTATTGCAAAGGCTAACCAGGACACTTGCAGTAGAAGGGAACTGAAAATTAATGGAGGACATTTTTCTTTTACATGTAACATGTAGAGACATGAGACATTTGAACATGTCCAGAGAAGGGCAATGAGGCTAGGGAGAGGTTTGGAGCACAAGCCCTGGAAGGAGAGGCTGAGGGAGCTGGGGTTGCTTAGCCTGGAGAAGAGGAGGCTCAGAAGGAGACCTTCTTGCTCTCTACAATTATCTGAAGGGAGGTTGTAGCCAGGTGAGGCTTGGTCTCTTCTCCCAGGCAACCAGCACCAAAACAAAAGGACACAGTCTCAAGCTGTGCCAGGGGAAGTTTAGGCTGGAGGTGAGGAGAAAGTTCTTCCCAGAAAGAGAGATTGGCCATTGGAATGTGCTGCCCCAGGGAGGTGGTGGAGTCACCATCCCTGGAGGTGTTCAAGAGGGGACTGGAGGTGGCACTTGAAGCCATGGTTTCGTTAGTCCTGAGGTGTTGGGTGACAGGTTGGACTTGATGATCTCTGAGGTCTTTTCCAACCTTATTGATTCTGTGATTCTCTTTTGAGAAGAAATGGTCAGCCACTATGATTACGCTCTTCTTTGCCTTCACCTGGATTATTCCTACACAGAAACAGGATGAGAGTTGTATCTCGACAGAATTCCAGACAAGTATTCACAAGAACCCTTTTCTTCCCAGAGGAGAAGCACTACACATATTCCTATGCAGAAAACTATGCCTGAAATAGGAACAAAAAAATGTTTAACTAGTATTGAAAATCTTGCAATACTTATCAAACATCAATGGGATGATGGAGATGGCCAAATGATTTACTGTGCTCAATAAGGTAGGCATTATATAGCCTAACCATATAAGTAGCTAGCCCTATGGAATTACTCAGAGCACTTGGACTAAGGGTTAATAATTCTCTATATAGATGGTGTTCATTTTTGATAGAGAGCTAATGGTAGTTCTTAAGGGCTTTATTCAGAGGTGCTACACACTTACCAGGAAAATACATGAGTCTGTCCATATGGTATCTCTAGGCCAGGAGCATCTGACTGTTCTTCACAGACGCCACCTGCTTTTCTACACTCTTTATGGTAGGTAATTAGCAGATGGGAAAAAAAGGGAAAGGGAAGGCATATTTGACCATGCAACAGGCTGCTCCAGGGATAACCATGTTGCTGTTCTTCCCATCTCCTAAATGTGGATCTCCAGAGAAAGGAGTAGGAATTCAAAATCACTTTTGCTAGATTGATCCTTTGTGTGCCCACTGATGTGCCTCACCAAGAGAGGAAGATCTTTCCAATCATAATAGCTATGACCTGATAACTAGTGTTATCACTCTTCAGCAGCAGTAGCTGCAGGTTTGGATCTTTCTGTTGGAGGAGGAAATCAATATGTCTCCCACTTATGAGACAAGTATTTCAGGTGAGACACAAATACAGGAAGAGTGAGCACTGCTGCCACTAGCAGTGAATGAGCTCTGTCCCATTGCCTGGGAGCAGCCCGGGTTGTACGACGTGTGGAGATAACATAATGCTGAACTAAAAGAGTTTGAAAAATCAGGACAAGAATAGTTTATTTTAAGCTAGTAATCCAACTTCATCTGCAGTTTCTTTTTCTCAGGTTTCCCAGCTAGCCAGATACAATAATAATTATTGTTTACCCCTCAGCTCACATCTCTATCTCCTTTCTACTGTATCTCCTTGATAGGTTACCGAAACACAGGACATCTGATTTGTACCTACTGCAAGATTCATTCAAAAGCTGTGGAGAAATAGGCATTTTCCTGCCTCATCTTCTCCAACCAGTGATAAATGTCTCCTTTAAAACGGGGTGGATTTTGCCTGAAAAGTGCCCATTAGCCTTTCACCATGAGGAGAGTTCAGATGACAGTCTGCATTTGATCATCTGAGTTCCATCTGTGTAATTTATTTTATCTGATGGAATTTCATTTTCAGCACCATATTTCTAAATCTTAAGATGACTAACGTTAGAAAGATTGTGGTGCCAAAGAAGTATATGCTCTTCAGCAAGAAATTTCGATGGCAAGTGTAAAGTAAGTGTATGAAAACTGAGGAACACTCTTGTTAAGCTTCACATCTTAGAAGTAATTATTTTTTAAGAGGTAGTTACATGAGCTAAATTATTGAGACACCTCCTGAGTTCATCATGCCTTCCATCACCCATCCTTAGAGCTAACATTAGTGATAATAATAGATAATGGCAATAACATTTAGTAATTAATGGTGACCTCTTTTCTGAAGATCAAATACAAATTAAGCTTCCCAATCTTCTCGTGAAGTCATATATCCACTTACACCAATATATATTATTGGCATGGCCAATATATATTATGCTCCTATTACCATTTACCACACTCTTATTTTCCTGCTTTTGAATTATGATTCCTTTTTACATCTTCATTTAAATTACATTGTGAGCTTTTGAGAGCATAATTACCTCTTCCTTTAGGTTTTTCACTGCCAAGCCCTGTGTTGCAGGACACTGACATCATATTAACGATCCTAAGACCTTACCAAATTATTGCAAGACCATCAACTGTAGATTATGAATGGGGACCAGTGAAGAATTCTGCCAATCCACCCAGATTTTAAAGGGTATTTCAAGGATGATCCACACAAGCTGCAGGTGATTTCTTCTGCATGCACTTGTTCCACTGCCCAAAGTCATTCTCTGCCGTCTTTCTCATCTCCCATCAGCATATGATGGCACAGTCTCAAGCTGCACCAGGGGAAGTGTAGGCTGGAGGTGAGGAGAAAGTTCCTCCCAGAAAGAGAGATTGGCCATTGGAATGTGCTGCCCAGGGAGGTGGTGGAGTCACCACCCCTGGAGGTGTTCAAGAGGGGACTGGAGGTGGCACTTGAAGCCATGGTTTAGTTAGTCCTGAGGTGTTGGGTGCTAGGTTGGAATTGATAATCTCTGAGGTCTTTTCTAACCTTATTGATTCTGTGATTCTATGATGATGGGTTAATGCATGGATGTGTTAGGTGACAAAAAATACCTAACTGAAATCATACCTTCATCCTTCTTGTGCAATTTGAAACTCAGAGAGCTGTATAGAACTATACCAAATTAAGACAGTGTAGATTTATTTTTTCACGAGACACATTTATAATTTCTTATAGAAACCTTATCTGAAGCCATTTTCTTTCTCCTAGACAAGCAATATTCTTTTTCTACTTTATTCCTCAGCTGTCTTAAATGTACTTCCAAGAATAAGGGAAAAGAAAATTTAAACTCATATCCTAAGAACACTAAGGATTTAAGTCTTCCTCGTTTGATATGAAATGGGTATAAGCTTTTTTTTTTTCCTGGCTGGGAAGCATACATTCTGTTAAGATTCCACATTTCATACTACACAAGGAGCTGAACCTCTGAAATATTTTTTGGAGGGATGTTTCACATTCAAGTCCAAATATAGGTGATAAAATATGGTCTTCACTGATAGAATAGAATAGAATAGAATAGAATAGAATAGAATAGAATAGAATAGAATAGAATAGACCAGGTTTGAAGAGACAAACCTCCCTGGACTCCCCCACCTCCCTGGACAGCACATTCCAATGGCCAATTACTCTTTCTGGGAAGAGCTTTCTCCTCACCTCCAACCTAAGGTTCCCCTGGTGCAGCTTGAGACTGTGTCCTCTTGTTCTGGTGCTGGGTGCCTGCGAGAAGAGACCAACCCCCACCTGACTACAACCTCCTTTCAGGGAGTTGTAGAGAGCAATGAGGTCTCCTCTGATCCTCCTCTTCTCCAGGCTAAGCAACCCCAGCTCCCTCAGCCTCTCATCATAGGGCTTGTGCTCCAAGCCCCTCCCCAGCTTTGTTGCCCTTCTCAAATGAGGATGTAATAGGTCTAATGAAATTTAAATGCAGGTGAATGGTTTTTGCTTTCCTTTTCTCCAGGCTGGTATTTAAATGCAGATGCTGTCTTCTGGGATGTCACTGCCATTGTGACATCAAAACACCATACACAGTGATGAAACTGAACCTGTTTAATATGTATTGGTGACCTTTCTGTCCTATTCCTTTTGAAAGCTCATCAATGAGGTTGAAAATTTAAGGCTCACAACACAAAGGTCACCCATCACTTATGTTTGGGTGAACAAGTTTGGTCAGGACTTAGAAGAACAGGTCTGTGTTTCAAGAAGCCTCTTTTTCACTTAGCTAACTGGCAAACAGATGCACAACTCTTAAATGAAGATCTGAGCAGAAGAGAAGGTTTTGTTTCAAAGAAATCAAAATTAATAGGAGTATGAACAGTCTAATAGTGGTGTGATGCAATTACTAAGTATCACAGTACCATAGTAGCTGGCATTCCCACTTTGACTCCTTCAGGTATCAGTGCTGAGCTACCTTGCAGCACCAGCATTTCAGTCTTTGCACTGGTGTTCAGTCATTACTGGTGTTGTCACACTGAATGTAGGAATAAAGAGAACTAGGAACCATGTGTCTTAGAAGGAACCTATAGAAATCAGACTTACCTGCAAAGGGTCCTCATTCCCCTTTCTCTATCTTTGCTGAGTAATCTTTTATGAGCATTCTGTGCTGCTTTTGTCCATTTTCTTAACAATTACCCTCAAATATGGCTTATTTGCTTGTATTCTCTGTTACCTCTGGTACATCCTTTCCAAAGAGCTATATTACAAATAAAAGCAGAGCAGTCCAAAATTATAAACAGCATTTCTTTGTTCCCTTTATTCTTGGCTATAAACCATGAAGAGTCAATTAAATCAATAATACACTTGCTCAATGTTTTTATTTGGAAAAAAGAAAGGTCTTTAATTATTTCCAACAATTTACTTTCATCAAATGACCTTTACTCTTAAACTGTGCATTTTGGAATGCAGCAACTGATATTTTCATATCTTGGCAAAGACTAGCTGCAAATACATTAAATGAATAGCTGAATAATGATAGGATTCAATTGGCACTTTGCAGATGGGTATTTATGACCTGGGGGAACCTTGATCATTTGTTCCTTGCAATCAAGCCTTCCTGCTGATTATTGTTTATTAGCTATATTACAGTGATACCAAGATCTTTGACAAGAAGAGCTTCTATAAGAAGCTTCTATAAGAAGATCTTGGAATGGCAATGAGGCTAGAGAGAGGTCTTCAGCACAAGCCCTATGAGGAGAGGCTGAGGGAGCTGGGGCTGTTTAGCCTGGAGAAGAGGAGGCTCAGGGGAGAACTTATTGCTCTTTACAGCTACCTGAAAGGAGGTTGTAGCCAGGTGAGACTTGGTCTCTTCTCCCAGGCAACCAGCACCAGAACAAGAGGACACAATCTCAAGCTGTGCCAGGGGAACTTTAGGCTGGAGGTGAGGAGAAAGTTCTTCCCAGAAAGAGTAATTGGCCATTGGGGATGTGCTGCCCAGGGAGGTGGTGGAGTCACCATCCCTGAAGGTGTTCAGGAGGGGACTGGAGGTGGCACTTGAAGCCATGGTTTAGTTAGTCCTGAGGTGTTGGGTGCTAGGTTGGACTTGATGATCTCTGAGGTCTTTTCCAACCTTATTGATTCTATGATTCTATGATCTGGATTTGCCATGCTGCATGAAGAAATGTACTCTGAGGCAATTTAGAACAAATACCTAACAACAGGAGCTGACAAAGATGAATGTAACAATGTGAAGCTCTAATGTTTCATAGCTTTGAGATCACATCCTTTTAATAAAATATATCAATATGATCCCTGGATTAGCTGGATGATGTACTGAAGATGTAGCAGAACAACTCCTAGTGTACAACACAGCAAAGCATTTGGAAAGTTCTGTGGTGTGGACGAACCCAACACTTCATGAGAGTAACAAAACCTACATTTTCATTTGAAAGGAGTTTCTACAGTTTTGACATTTATTTTTCATTCCATAAAGGGAATGGTTTGGGGCTTTTGTTTCATCCCAAAGGATGCAATTTAAAGAATAATTGATTTTTTAACCAGTCAAAACTGTTCATGCTGCTACCATTTTCTATTCTATGTTGCAGCAGACTGTAGTGTTCTTTTACAGCTCTGCATTTCAACATTGAAATTCCACGTTCAAAATGCCAGACTGAAGGATTTGATGAGATCAAAATGTTCCAGTTCTTTCAAATGCAATTTCAAAAATTATCATTTTCCTCATGTGATGTCGTCTGTCAAGTCCAACAAAAACAACCAGGGGGTAGGCATTGTGAATCTGTGAAGACTTTGGAGCTTTTGATTCCAGAGAGGGAAATCTTAGTCAGTCTTTTCATCATTAGGGCATGGATTGGCACACATGCACGTTTAACTTGGGTAAAAATCCCTGGTGAAGGCAGTGGAACCATTCACACAGATATTGACTCTGCAGCTTCTGCCTGATGTGCTCAGCACTGCTCATTGTTACTATGGCTAGTAGTAGGTTCACAGAATCACCAAGGTTGGAAGAGACCTCAAAGATCACCAAGTCCAACCTGTCACCACAGACCTCATGAGTAAACCATGGCACCAAGTGCCACATCCAATCCCCCTCTTGAACACCTCCAGGGACTGTGACTCCACCACCTCCCTGGGCAGCACATCCCAATGGCTAACAACTCTCTCAGTGAAGAACTTTCTCCTCACCTCCAGCCTAAACCTCCCCTGGCACAGCTTGAGACTGTGTCCGCTTGTTCTGGTGCTGCTTGCCTGGGAGAAGAGACCAACCCCCTCCCGGCTACAACCTCCCCTCAGGTAGTTGTAGAGAGCAATAAGGTCCCCCCTGAGCCTCCTCTTCTCCAAGCTAAACAACCCCAGCTCCCTCAGCCTCATCCTCATAGGGCTGTGCTTGAGGCCTCTCCCCATCTTCGTTGCCCTTCTCTGCACACATTCAAGCATCTCGATGTTCTTCTCAAACTGAGGTGCTCAGAACTGGCCACAGGACTCAAGGTGTAGCCTAACCAGTGCAGAGTGCAGGGTCACAATGACTTCCCTGCTCCTGCTGGCCACACTATTCTGGTTAAATAAACCCAGAAGGACTTGCACAGTCATCGCCACAAAGAGCACCAATAACTTGTCTGGGGTGCAAAAATAACTGCAGCAGACCACAGAAATAGCTATTTTGCCTGGCATTACCACTCTGAGTATGCTCAGATATTTATAGAAAGAAGATTAAATGCTTTTCTATGACAAAGAATACTCTCTTCCACACACTTTCTCAGCTTTTGGCAAAGTTCATTTTAGGACCTCCTGGTCTTGCAGTTCTACCTACACCATTTTTGTGACCCAATCCTCTTCTACCTTTGATATATCTGATTTATTTTCCCATTACTGAATTACATGATGTGGTGAGTTGACTTCAAGTAGTTGTCAAGTACCCCCCAAGAGAACACACTGCTCCAGCACCACTCTTTTCCATGGGGTGCAATACTTCAGGAACTGGCTCCTCTAGTCCCGAGTTGTCTCTCCACAAGTCCTGTCAGAAGCCTGCTCCAGCATGGGCTTCCCATGGAGTTACATATTCCTTCAGTCATCTACCTGCTGTAACATGAGGCCCTCAATGGGCTGCAGGTGGATATATGCTCTACTGTAGACCTTCATGACCTGCAGGGGGACAGTCTTCCCCACCATGATCACCACCACAGGGTGCAGGAAAGTCTGTTCCAGTGCCTGGAGAATCTCCTCCCTGCTTCTTCTTCACTGACCTTGATGTCTGTGGAGTCTGAGGTGTCTCCTTTTACTTCTCTCTCCCAGCTGCTGCTGCACAACAGGTTTTCATCCATTCTTAAATATGTTATCCCAGAGGTTCTAACAGTGTTACTGTTGGGCTCAGCTTTGTCAAGTGTTGGGTCAGTCTCAGAGCTGGCTGCTATTGGCTTTGTTGGACATTGGGAAAGATTCTGGTATCTTCTCACGGAAGCCACCACTGCAGCTACTCCACTGTTAGAACCTTTCTACACAGGCTTATGGACTGTACACACTCTTTGCTGGAGTTCTGCTGTCTGTCATGTTTCTGCTCATAGAAAAGAGGGTGTATTTCCTTAGAGAGGGATATTCAGACACTTCTGCATTTCTCTTTCTCTCATTGTCTACAACAATAGGAAGCAGTATGCTAGATCTTTGTCTTCTGTAAAGCTGCTTCCTTTCTTAGCTTTGCAACTGATTTTCTCAGGAAGTGTAGATGGCAAAGAGCATGTCCAAAAAGCCCAGTCAAAGTCAGAATGCAGAGAAAACCAGCACTAATATTAAATTGTAGAACAGATTTATTTCCATTCATAGAGGGATATTGAATATTTCGGGCTGAGAAGATTCTGAGATTAATTGCAGCTATGGTATGAAAAATTCCATATTTATTAATTCTTCTGTTCCAGCATGATGCATTTGGTTGGTGTAATGCATGTGTTTATTAACAGGAGGAACTGAGCTATAAATACTGTTCACAAGATAAAGCAGTTCTATATCAATATCCTTGAATTTGTTATACATAACTGAACATGAAATAAAGAAGGCAGAAAATCCCTTAAAAAAAAATAAATAAACCACACAAAGACAATAAACAAAAAACCCCAAACTTATTTTTATCCAGTTCTGGGCTCCTCAGTTTAGGAGGAGTTGAGTTGCTGGAATGTGTCCAGAGGACAGCAAAGCTGGGGAGTGGTTTGGAGCACAGCCCTGTGAGGAGAGGCTGAGAGAGCTGGGGTTGCTTAGCCTGGAGAAGAGGAGGCTCAGGGGAGACCTCATTGCTCTCTACAACTACCAGAAGAGTGCTTGTAGCCAGGTAGGGGTTGGTCTCTTCTCCCAGGCAAGCAGCACCAGAACAAGAGGACACAGTCTCAAACTGTGCCAGGGGAAGGTTAAGCTGGAGGTTAGGAAGAAGTTCTCCACAGAAAGTTGGCCATTGGAATGTGCTGCCCAGGGAGGTGGTGGAGTCACCATGCCTGGAGGTGTTTAAGAAGAGACTGGATGGGGGACTTGATGCCATGGTTTAGTTGATGAGATGGTGTTGGGTGAGAGGTTGGACTCAATGATCTCAAAGGTCTTTTCCAACCTGGTTAATTCTGCTCTATTCTAAAGTAAAAAAAAATAAATAAAAAGAAAAAAAAAAGGCATTTGCAAGCTAATTGCAAGAAGACCTTCAGTTGATTTGACCTCTTTACCAGAAGATAAAAGTATGCCAGATGGCCTTTTCTCAGAAACTACTCAAGACTCATGTATTAGAACTAATGTTTAGGTCTTAGAATTGGTTTTAGAATAACAGAATTTCTGACCTATGATAAAATTTTGGGTTAAGGGTATAAAGAAATAATAAGGGGGGAAAAATAGCCCCTCACACCACAAGAAAATGTGTTCCAAGATCCTTTTTTTGCAGGAAATAAATTTGAAGAACTGAAGAACAGATGCACATTTTGTCTTTCCAGCTACCAGCATAGGAGGGTCTTGTCCAACTTATTTTCTCTGGTGCAGACTGCTAGAAGAGGATGAAAAATATGAGAAAACTGGAAATTTTGCAACTGGGACATTCTTCCAGTCTCTCTGACTGAAAATTCTCCATGGAAATAGTTATGTTTCACCACATCAAAACCTGATCTATGACGTTTCCTGATTGATAAGAGTGCTTAGTCAGTCACTATACAAACCTGAAAGGTGGTTGTAGCAAAGGGCTGGCCTCATCTCTCTAGCAACCAGCACCAGAACAAGGGGACACAGTCTCAAGCTGTGCCAGGAGAAGTTTAGGCTCGAGGTGAGGAGAAAGTTCTTCACCAAGAGAGTCATTTGTCATTGGAATGTGCTGCCCAGGGAGAGGGTGGAGTCACCATCCCTGGAGGTGTTCAAGAGGGGATTGGACATGGCACTTGGTGCCATGGTCTAGTCATGAGGTCTGTGGTGACAGGTTGGACTCGATGATCTTTGAGGTCTCTTCCAACCTTAGTGATACTGTGATTCCGTTCCATTCCATTCCATTCCATTCCATTCCATTCCATTCCACCAGGAGGAACTACCTGGGATACTCTGGATTGCTGGGGTGATGAAATAAAAACCCAATAATAATATGATGACTTCTTCTTAATTTGACAGAATTACTTACTGAGCATCCATTGGTGTTTGGTAACATATTTCTAAATTCTGCTGCAGAGGAGCTTCTTCTGAACTCCTAAAAGGCCAACTGTCCTTCCAGAGTCTCTCTGCATGTGATAAGCAGGAAAGAACTCCTACTGGAAAATGTCAGCCTTCCCAAATCTCTGTGACGCCAGAGAGGGAGAGATCCACTCAGCTATGATAGATGCATGCCTGCATTAATAAACATCTTTGCTGAGGAGACTCCCTTGGGGATGCTGTGTCCACATCAGTGAAATGCCCTCAGACTAAGATGCATCATCTTGGCAGCTGTTCTGAAGTGAAGCTCACAAAACCTGTGATGGTGATGCTTGCCAGTGTGTGTTAACAAATATTAGACTCAAGAGATAAGCAGCCACAAAAGCTGAGCCCAAATAACACAGAGGTTTGACAGACTCAGTAATGCAAGACAGCTCACTCAGTGTGAAGGCTGAAAGTCCGTCCTGAATTTTATTTGTGGTCTATTATTCTAGAGCTTTTCCTGCTAAGGAGGTTAGTGATTAGTAAGGTCTATAGGGACCCAGTAATATAGAGTTTTAGATTCCAGCATTGATTCTTTCTTTTGTTAATTGGTTGCCTGGGAGGAGAGACCAACCCCCACCTGGCTACTACCTCCCTTCAGGTAGATGTAAAGAGCAAGAAGGTCTCCCCTCAGCCTCCTCTTCTCCAGGCTAAGCAACCCCAGCTCCCTCAGCCTCTCCTCACAGGGCTGTGCTCCAGACCCCTCCCCAGCCTCCTTGCCCTTCTCTGGACACATTCCAGCAACTCAACATCTTTCCTAAACTGAGGGTCCAAACACCTATGTAGCACCATGAACTGAAACAATTTTGTCATATAAGAGATCCTAAAATACTTTGTATGCCTCAGTTTCCCTGCTGACAGCCTGGACAATATTCCATAATCATATTTATTTTGTTTATGGCTATCACTTACCTCTGGTACTTCTGGATTTGAGTAATTGTTTTAGGGTTGCTCTTGCATGTTCAGATTAAACCATGGGATTGCATGACAAGTATGATAAATCTGATTTTGGAAAAGTATCATGACATGCTGAGAAATGACAATGACTTTCAAGACTGATTTGTGCACCAGGTGAGCAGTTTGACCTGGAGAGATAGCATCCTCCCTGAAACTAGGGTGATATTCAGAAAGCAGTCAGGCATTTGGAGACATTTGGTGTGTTAATGGAGTCTGTCTATGAGTTTTGACAGCTTCTCACATGGTTTTCTGCCACATCTGGCAAATTCTTGTGTCCAGCAGCTTCTCACAATCTGTTCTCTTAGCTAAACCTCAGGCTAGTCATTGATCTGCACACCATCAGAAAGCAATAATGAAGACTTTTAAGGAAAGCAAATATTCTGGTCTCAATGTCTGTTCCACATGTCTGTTGCAAAGCCACTTTGTGTTTTCATTAGTAATTAAGGAATGCAGGCAGGAAAGAAGGGAGGAAGGAAGGAAACAAGCAAGGAAGGGAGGAAGCAAGGAAGGAAGGAAACAAGCAAGGAAGGGAGGAAGCAAGGAAGGAAGGGAGGAAGCAAGGAAGGGAGGAAGCAAGGAAGGAAGGAAGGGTGGAAGCAAGGAAGGAGGAAGGAAGGAGGGAGGAAGCAAGGAAGGAAGGGTGGAAGCAAGGAAGGAAGGAAGCAAGGAAGGAAGGGTGGAAGCAAGGAAGGGAAGAAGCAAGGAAGGAAGGGTGGAAGCAAGGAAGGGAGGAAGCAAGGAAGCAAGGGAGGAAGGAAGGAAGGGAGGAAGCAAGGAAGTAAGGGAGGAAGCAAGGAAGGGAGGAAGCAAGGAAGGGTGTTTCACTAAGATTAGTTTGCTGTGTAAGTAAGGCCAAATATGAGAATAAAAAACAAAGTTAAGAGTTCTGCCTACTAAGTTACTTTCAAATAGTCTTTCTGCTCAGGCAGTGGTTTTCTCCTCCCAAAGCAAGCAGAGAGCTAGAGAGTGCATACTGAACTCTGTTTTCAGCAATTCCTGTTAGAGTAGCCCTTAGGCTGTTCCTCAGACTTGTTTCTTTTCCTCTGTTGTGTTGGAAACCAGCTTAGTCTCATATGTATTGTATGGTTGATGGATTAATTATTGAAGGCTTAGTTCAATACGTATTTTGGAATGACCTTTGAGAGTCAGCTGTGTCTCACCTGAATAATGAGCAGAAATTAAGCAACGATTATCTTCAGTTTTCTGAAACCATAATGACACATTTTGCTTTTCCTTGTGACTAGAATAACCACACACCCCTCCATTTTTACTGAACTCCAACTTCTCTGATCCATATTAATAACTACATCTTTACTTCACACAAAGCCCTAGGGCATGGGAATTGGAATCAGATCTTCACACAGCCCTTCATACCTGCTAAAAATGCAAAATACCATGCTGCCCTGGCCTTGACTGGATGTTAGGAAGAAATTCTACACAGACAGAGAGATTGGCCATTGGAATGTGCTGCCCAGGGAAGTGGTGGAGTCACCATCAATGGAGGTGTTCAGGAGGAGACTTGATGGGGTGCTTGGTGCCATGGTTTAGTTGATGGGTTGGATACGATGATTGTGAAGGTCTCTTCCAACCTGGTCTGGTCTATTCTATTCTATTCTATTCTATTCTATTCTATTCTATTCTATTCTATTCTATTCTTTGAGTAGCTTTTGTGAATGATCATTCTCCAACATTCCTCTGCTTTTCAGAAAAGCACTGACAGGCACTGCTTAGAGCAATGATCTGGGAAGAAATGGACCTGTGAGTTTCTGTACTCTATAAATAGCTTAGAGAAAGAATTTGAAGTCCTTCAGTTAATCATATTGTGTCTCTGTGAGCATGAGGAAAAGCTAACATTCATTTTTAACTAGCACTTAGAGGTCTTTGGATGACTCATTGAACATAAGTGAAAGTTATTACTACTAATTATTATTGAATTGGGCAAATAGATTTAGTATTGTTTTCTTCACGGTTTGATAAGTTCAGCTCCCAGCTTTCTGGGTATTATTATTTCTTTCTGCTATCTGTTTGAGTTATTCCTGCTTCATTTCAGGAATCCCCTCATTTTATTCTAATAATTTTACTCAGGTTTATTGAGTTTCTTCTTAGAGTTCAGTTGATGCTGACAGCAGCACCAGTAAAGACCAAAAAGTTCTTGAGAAACATTAAATAAATGGAGTTGAACCAAAGCCCCATTAGCTTTGCAACCTGAATAAAGATGCAAGTCCTCATGGGACTGACTGTGTTTGTAGTCTGCTCAGAATGAAAATGAACATTTTTTATGACACACGAAGTGGTAGTATGGAGTACCTCAACTGGCCTGCACCAGCAACAGTGTGGCCAGCAGGAGCAGGGAGGTCATTCTGCCCATGTACACTGCACTGGTTAGGCCCCACCTGGAGTACTGTGTCCAGTTCTGGGCTCCTCAGTTTAGGAAGGAGGTTGACTTGCTGGAAAAGGGCAATGAAGTTGGTGAGGGGTTTGGAACACAAGCCCTATGAGAAGAGACTGAGGGGTGACCTTATTGCTCTCTACAACTACCTGAAGAGAGGTTGTAGACAGGCAGAGGTTGGTCTCTTCTCCCAGGCAGGCAGGCAGCACCAGAACAAGAGGACACAGTCTCAAGCTCTGCCAGGGGAGGTTTAGGCTGGAGATTAGAAGGAAGTTTTACACAGAGAGAGTGATTGCCCATTGGAATGGGCTGCCCAGGGAGGTGGTGGAGTCACCATCACTGGAGGTGTTCAGGAGGAGACTTGATAGGGTGCTTGGTTGCATGGTTTAGTTGATTAGATGTTGGATGATAGGTTGGACACAATGATCTTGAAGGTCTCTTCCAACCTGGTTTATTCTCTTCTCTTCTATTGTATTCTATCCTCTGTGGGGACTAGACTCTGAAAGCTATCTTATTTAGACAGAGAACTGCTAACTAATGCTACAGTCAACAATGAAGAGCAAAACTAGGACTGCAAATCAAGTATAGAAGGAGAGACAGGTGAGCAAGACACTGTGATACCTTCAGAGAGATGAATATTAGTTCAGCAGGTTACAAAGTCATCATTATTTCTGGTACTGTGAATCGCTAGTGAGCCTGGGTGTCTGAAGGCAATACCTTCTCCCTCAGGCACTAACTGATCTGTGCTATTTGCCTCAGGATACGTATTTTGGATGTGCTCTGTTCCTTACCTCCCAAAGCCACAGGCAGCAAGGAAAAGTTCAAGTAACTATGGGCAGCTTCTTCTACTCTTACATTACTTGGCTTCCTTATAATTAAACTCTTGACAGGCAGCATGCATGTAGAATACAGATAGTTCTGTCGTTTCCCTGATTTCTTCAGGGTTTCCATAGCAGTACTGGGAACTCAGCAAAAAATTGGATGCAGTCCATAAGCACAGTAAAATCATTTCCCTGCTAGAATTCAGACAAGATATGGTCATAGATATGGATTTCTTTTGTGTGTGGGAAGCAGAAGGACCGTTGAGAGAGAGGAGCTCTTAAATGTAATAAATCTGAGGGATAAATAGAGACTTCTGAGGAGTGAAAATTCTTGGAAGGCAGGTTTGTGAAAACAGGATTGGGTGAACTGCATGGAGACACAAGAATGCTCACCTTTGATAGTAGTGTCACTTCTTCATGACTACACCTCCTATCTGGCTATAAGAAATATAGCTTAAACTGAGTACTGAAAGTAAGCAGAATGGTTATTAAGTAGTAGAACAACATACTGTACAGAGTAGCAGCACATCTTCAGAGTAGCAGCTGCACTCTTGTTGTGCTTTTCAGCCCATACACTAGCATGTTGTAGCCTTAGTCTTTTCTATTTGGGGTGGAGGAATTTCTTCAGTAGAAGATGGCATCCTGGCCTGTATTGGGAATAGTGTGGCCAGCAGGAGCAGGGAGGTCATTCTGCCCCTGTACTCTGCATTGGTTAGGCCACACCTTGAGTCCTGTGTCCAGTTCTGGGCCCCTCAGTTTAAGAAGGACATCGAGATACTTGAACGTGTCCAGAAAAGGGCAACAAGGCTGGTGAGAGGCCTTGAGCACAAGCCCTATGAGGAGAGGCTGAGGGAGCTGGGATTGTTTAGCCTGGAGAAGAGAAGGATCAGAGGTGACCTCATTGCCCTCTACAACTACCTGAAAGGTGGTTGTAGACAGGAGGGGGTTCGTCTCTTCTCCCAGGCAACCAGCACCAGAACAAGGGGACACAGTCTCAAGCTGTGCCAGGGGAGGTTTAGACTCGAGGTGAGGAGGAAGTTCTTCACTGAGCGAGTCATTCGTCATTGGAATGGGCTGCCCAGGGAGGTGGTGGAGTCGCCGTCCCTGGAGGTGTTCAAGGGGAGATTGGACGTGGCACTTGGTGCCATGGTCTAGTTGTGAGGTCTGTTGGGACAGGTTGGACTTGATGATCCTTGGGGTCTCTTCCAACCTTGGTTATACTGTGATACTGTGAAGATCTGACCTCCATGCAAACCATACTAATCTCTTGCTGCTGGTATTTTATTTCTTTCATCTCCCTCCATTGTTCATGTTTTCCCAACCTTTACATCTTCCTGCTCTGTCATATTTTGAACACCTGGAGGCTGAAAATGTCTTTCCTTCTGTTCAGGTGGAACTTCTTGTGTTCTAGCTTGTGCCCACTGCCTCTTGTCCTGTCACTGAGTGCCACTGAATAGAGACTGACCCCATTCTCTTTGCCCCCATCCTTTAGACATTAATCAAGTCCCCTCTTTGCTTGTTTTTCTCCAGTCTAAACAGACCCAGGTGTCTCAACCTTTCCTTGTAGGAGATGCTGCAGTCCCTTAATCATCTCCATAGCCCTCCTCTGCACTCTCTACAGTGGTTCCCTGTCTCTCTTGAACTGGGGAGCCCAGAATTGGACACAATACTCCAGGTGTGGCCTCACTATGGCAGAACAGAGGGGAAGGAGAACCTTCCTCAAGCTGCTGCTTACACTCTTCTTAATATCTCCCAGGATACCATCAGCTTTCTTGGCCACAACACACTGCTTGCTCATGGTGAACTTGTGGACCACTGGGATTCCCAGATACTGCTTAGCACAGCTGTTTCCCAGCAGGTCAACTCCTAGCCTATACTGATGCAACTGAACTAAATATCAGATGAGAGACATGATTTTAGAGTGTGGAACTTACTAGTAAATTGGTTTTATTAAACCTTAAAGAAAACAATATGTCCCTGTATTTTTGCTCTTCTCAATGAGAATTCTGAAGAATTTGCTTTAACCAAACCCTAATCTTGTGGAAGCAAATGAATCCATTTCTTTTGCTATGAAAGGTGGCCACAAGCTGATCACAGGTCCTGTTCTCTTGAATGTGTCCAGAGAAGGGCAACAAGGCTGAGGAGAGGTCTTGAGCACAAGCCCTAGGAGGAGAGGCTGAGGGAGCTGGGGTTGCTTAGCCTGGAGAAGAGGAAGCTCAGGGGAGACCTTATTGCTGTCTACAACTATCTGAAGGGAGGTTGTAGACAGGTGGGGGTTGGTCTCTTCTTCCAGGCAGCCAGCACCAGAACAAGACGACACAGTCTCAAGCTGCGCCAGGGGAAGTTTAGGCTGGAGGTGAGGAGAAAGTTCTTCCCAGAAAGAGAGATTGGCCATTGGAATGTGCTGCCCAGGGAGGTGGTGGAGTCACCATCACTGGAAGTATTTAAGAAGAGACTGGATGAGGCACTGGGTGCCATGGTTTAGTTGATTAGATGGTGCTGGGTGGACTAGATGATCTCAAAGGTCTTTTCCAGCCTTGTTAATTCTATCCTATCCTATCCTATCCTATCCTATCCTATCCTATCCTATCCTATCCTATCCTATCCTATTCTATTCTATTCTAATGAAATCAATGGCAGATCATTAAGCTTTATGCAGGAACCATACCCAAAGCAAAAAAGCCAAGCCAACAGAAAACAAACAAACCAAACCCAACCAACCAACAAAGCAACAACAAAACAAACAAACAAAGGAAAAGTGTCATTAACACTGCAGTATATAGCAGTGACACGTTGACAAACAAGCCTGGCTTCACTCACACACAAACACAGCCAGGGACATACTCAATCACTTGGAGGCCAGCGGGCACCGTCGCAGTTTTCCACCTGCCAGCTTTGTTAATGTTATTCTTAGTTATGAACCTAATTTATACAGCTTATTGTAGCCTTTGGTTAAAATTACCCACATTATTCATGTACTTTCCAGAGTTCCATGCCGTGGGGATAGGAAGCTACGCAAAGCAGCTCTTCCTGTACATACCAAGGAAGCCCAGTGCAAATCTTCTCAAAAGTATTTATTGGAGAATTAAAGCTGTTTGCTTACAACAAATTGGAAATCCGTGGTGCAGAAATATTATGCATAACCTTCTAAATCAGATTAGCTGGTGCTCCTTCTTTCATATAATGAATTTCATAGGGAGCATCTGTTCAAGGCAGTTCCTGATGACCTGGCATCATACCAAAAAGCTTTCCGTTTTCTGCCCTAATTTTGGTATCTGGTCCAAGTGGGAGCATCATTACTTAAACTCAAATCTGTTTCACCCTGAGATTAACATGCTGTGATACCTGCTTATTGTGGTCCATTACTCCTTGTAACATCTGAGCAGTCAGCTGTGGTATGTTCAGTGGCTTGGTCTGCTCAGCATGAAATGCTCATACGTTTCACAATATTAACATTCAGCACTGTTGTGGAAAACACACTGCTAGAGAAGATGAGCCAATTACAAATGCAAAGAGGGCTGAAAACAATCAGAGAAGTTTGTCACAAGAACTAACCTGGTTTTTAACTGAAAAGAAAATTTAAACTCATATCCTAAGAACACTAAGAATTTAAGTCTTCCTCATTTGATATGAAATGGGTATAAGCTGACTGGGAAGCATACATTCTGTTAAGATTCTCATTGCTATACCACATTTCATACTACACAAAGAGCTGAACCTCTGAAATATTTTTTGGAGGGATGTTCACATTCACATTCAAGTCACAGAATATAGGAATATAAAATATAAATCTATGTTCCACTAGAATAGAATAGAATAGAATAGAATAGAATAGAATAGAATAGAATAGAATAGAATAGAATAGAATAGAACAGGTTGGAAGAGACCTTCAAGATCATCGTGCCCAACCTATCATCCAACACCACCTAATCAACTAAACCATGGCACCAAGCACCCTATCAAGTCTCCTCCTGAACACCTCCAATGAAGGTGACTCCACCACCTCCCCAGGCAGCCCATTCCAATGGGCAATCACTCTCTCTGTGCAGAAATTTAGAATCAATAAGGTTGGAAAAGACCTCAGAGATCATCAGTCCAACTCACCACCTAACACCTCATAAGTAACTAAACCATGGCTTCAAGTGCCACGTCCAATCCTTTAAAGAATCATAGCATCATATTATGAAGACAATGTAAAAGCTATTAGAGAAAAAGCTGTTTAACACTAAAAATGAGTAACTGTAGGGGGAAACTGCAAAGGAAGGCAATGGGACCTTCATGTCTTCAAATGAGAAGGGAAGAATGAGATTTACACATAACTGACTCAGAGGAAAGGTGCAGGGTGAAATTCTGTTTTGCACCTGCACTTTCTTTGCCTTTATCTTGAAAGGTTTTTTTCAACTTCTTAACATAACCTACAATCGGTTTTCTAGTGATGGGGTCACTTGATATCTACCAAAGATCCAGCTAGTCTGTTGTGTTTGTTCAGTTACAAAATAGTGGTTGAAGAGTAAGAGAGAGTAAGAAATATCTTTCTTTAGTGTTGGAATTTGCCTAGCCAAAACACATCAATGCCTTTGTTCCAGCCTTCACAAACTGCAGGTCAAGCAGTCCTTGTACATCAGCAATGTTTCAAGTCAAACATTTGCATTTCCTGCATCACTAATGAAAAATCCATCTTTGCACTAAATGCTTGCACAATTTTCACATCATGTTGAAAACTTAGTAGATGCAAAGAACCTCAGCTGAAAGCTGCATCTATTCACATGAACCTGTCAGGAAAATCCAGGCTGATAAAATCCCTGCCAAGATCTATCAAAAATGAACAATACACTTACCA
This sequence comes from Colaptes auratus, assembly GCA_015227895.2. NCBI lineage: Eukaryota > Metazoa > Chordata > Aves > Piciformes > Picidae > Colaptes > Colaptes auratus. Next base: position 27,612,046 of record CM037631.1, read on the forward strand.
GAACACAGAATACAGAATTAACCAGGCTGGAAAAGACCTTGGAGATCATTGAGTCCAACCTATCACCCAACACCATCTAATCAACCAAACCTGAGGCACTTAGTGCCTCATTCAGTCTCTATGTGGGGTGTTTATTTTCCCTTAATGCAAAATCAGCCATAGAACCAGGGAAGATCATGGAAACATGGGAGGAGAGGCTTCCTAAAACAAGCAAAGATCCACTGAATAACCCAATTCTTTCACTGGCACCTAGTAATCTAAAATGTGCTGAACCTGGTGTTGGTTTTGTTCTCTGGCTCAGTTTCTTACCCTTAATTAGGACACTAAATAATTATCTCTATTAATCTCTCACTAGAGCTGGAAACTCATTTTTAAGTGTGAGAAACATTCTTTTTCTGGTCCAAAAATACATTCCAAGGCGAGAAGTTTTCCCCTGTGAGGGGAGGGAGGATTTTCTAGGAATTAGACTAACAAATGAGAACAGCAGAGGTATTTCCACTTTCATTAGTGGTCAAGGTATTCAACTGATGAGTAGCATGTCTGGGCATCAGTTTCCTTTTCTCTTCCCAAGGAGATGTAAAGCCCAAATCACTTACCATTCAAAGAGAAGATCCCTGACTGCAGGGTGACGTGCTCTGGGCTGAGTTATCCTCATCTGTTGAGGGTGTGTCATTTGGTTAGGAGCTCAGTCCAACATGATTCTGAAAGAACCACCAAAAGCTTTTCTGTATGTGTTGAAAAACATTTTTACAGAAGGACATGAGGGTACTGGTGGATGAAAAGATGAACCTCAGCAGGCAACGTGATGAGTGCTTGCAGCCTGGAAGGCAAATCGTATCCTGGGCTGTATCAAATGAAGCTTGGCCTGAAGGTCAAGAAGGGTGATTCTGCTGTTCAACTCTGCTCTGGTGAGACCTCACCTGGGGTACTGTGTCCAGCTCTGGAGTCCTCAGCACAAGAAGACATGGAGCAGGTCCAGAGGAGGGCCATAAAAATGGTCAGAGAGCTATGAAGAAATGCTGAGAGAATTGGAGTCACCCAGCTTGGCGAAGGCAGGGCTCAGGGGAAACTTTATCACATCCTTTCAATATACAGAATAGACTCATAGAATCAATAAAGTTGGAAGAGACCTCAAAGATCATCAAGTCCAACCTGTCACCCAACACCTCATGACTACTAAACCATGGCTTCAAGTACCACATCCAACCCACTCTTGAACACCTCCAGGGATGGGACTCCACCACTCCCTGGGCAGCACATCCAATGGCCAATTACTCTTTCTGAGAAAAAACTGTCTCCTCACCTCCAGCCTAAACTTCCCCTGGTGCAGCCTGAGACTGTGTCCTCGTGTTCTGGTCCTGGTTGCCTGGGAGAAGAAACCAACCTCTACCTGGCTACAACCTCCCTTCAGGTAGTTGTAGATGGCAATAAGGTCTCCCCTGAGCCTCCTCTTCTCCAGGCTAAACAACCCCAGCTCCTCAGCCTCTGTGCCACCTTCTGCTTTGAGGAGTTTCCTTTGGTTATCACCTCACACGAACCCTGCCTGTTACAGTGTCCATGGTTGGACTGTTCTGAAAATCCAGTTCTCTTGTGGTGTAGCTTGATTTTTGTTCTCTATGAAATATCTGAAATCCATACAATGTGCTGAATGTGCACATGATGAAAAGGACTTCAGCTTCCACAGCCAGCTCTGAGCCTTGAACCTGACAGGGAGCACAGATGAAATCAAACCTGGGGCTAAACTCCTGAAGGCCACTGTTGTTCTTTGTATGCAATAGTTAAAGTATAAAAAAATTCTAGAGATTAAGGCAGGTTTTTTGTTATGCTCTTTTATTATTATTTTTTTCCCCCATTTTATTTCTTTCCTCTCTCTTCTCCTGGGATTTGTTCTGGGGATTTTCATAAAACGTGTTTTCTAATGAATCACTTCATTGCTGTTGAACAGCCACCAAAATCAGCCCCAGGGCCTTAAACAGGTCTGCGAGCTTTGCAAGAGCCTTGCGAGCTTGTGGTTTTGAAAAGGTAACAATGAAACTCTGAGGAAGCTTTAAATATGGACAGAGTAAACCTTCCCTTTGTTATCTCAGCTATTCCCTGCCTCTTCTCTTTGTGTGCAACTTAGTTATGGTTGCAATTAAATCAAGTCCAGGCAGATTCAAGTGTAAAAGCACACAGGGAAGGTCTCCTACCACAGTCACCTAACTGTGACGTTTGGATGAACCTCTAAAAAAGGGATGTCACATGAGGTATCTTTTAAAAAAGACATGTCAGATCTCAAATCGAGGTGAAAACAAGCATCAGGGGTTTATGGGGATCCAATTTATAAGAGTCTGAGTCATTTTGGTTCCAGTTCAGAAGGAAAATGACTTTTTAAAACTCCTTATCTAAAGGAAAAAGAATAAAATCCATTAACTATTTTTTTCAACACTGTTTTGTTTTATGGGAGAATTTGAATGTTTTAGTGAATGTAGTTAATTTGTACTCTGCCATGGCATAGCTGATTTTGGCTGTACAGAACTGAGATGCATACTTCACAGCACGAAACAAGCTTGCCCACAATGTATGCCATATATTGCAGTACACCATAAAGTCTATATTGTATGATTTTAACCTAAAATAAATGAACCAAGATAAAAAAAGCTGACATTTCTGAGGCAACAAGACAAACATTTCCTACTGAAAAATATGACAAAGATAATAAGGGTTTAAAAAAAATAGCCTTTGTTTATAGAAAATGGTTTAACAGAGGCATTTTAGAAGCAGTTTGCAAATTATTTATGTAGCCTTCTCTTCCCCCATTTTCTCGCTTCAAGTACTATTACCAGTCATGGAGTTATTATTCTCATTATTCCAGATGTAAAAGTATAGAATCAGAGAGTCATAGAATCAGCCAGGTTGGAAATGACCTCAGAGATCATCAGGTCCAACCTATTACCTAATACCTAACACCTCATGACTAAGTAAACCATGGCTCCAAGTGCCATCTTCAGTCCCCGTTTGAGCACCTCCAGGGATGGTGACTCCACCACCTCCCTGGGAAGCACATTCCAATGGCCAATTACTCTTACTGAAAAGAATTTCTTCCTAACACCCAGCCTAAACCTCCCCTGGCACAGCTTGAGACTGTGTCCTCTTGTTCTGGTGCTGGCTGCCTGGGAGAAGACACCAACCTCCACCTTATGACTACTCCCACAGTGATTTTATCGAGCTAGATACCACACAAAACCCCCCAAACTTTGTCCTTAATTTACATTTTTAATCTCTTGTCATGTATTTTATGAGTTAATTCATGTAAGGGATGTTGGGTTTAAAGATGCAAGCTATATCTCTCCTATTAGTTGTTACCACATTTGCTTCTGAATGGTTTGTATTTCTAAAATATTTGCTTTTGTACCTTCATAGTATCACAGGATCATAGTATCAGTCAGGTGCCCCTGCCCATGGCAGGGGGGTTGGAACTAGATGATCCTTGTGGTCCCTTCCAACCCTAACTGAAACTATGAAATCATGAAACAATGCAATACAATACACCAGGTTGAAAGAGACCTTCAAGATCATCATGTCCAATCTATCAACCAATCCAACCCACCTAAACAACTAAACCATGGCACCAAGCACCCAGCAAGTCTCCTCCTGAACACCTCCAAGGAAGGTGACTCCACACCTCCCCAGGCAGCCCATTCCAATGGGCAATCACTCTCTCTGTATAGAACTTCTTCCTAACATCCAGCCTAAACCTGCCCTGGCGCAGCCTGAGACTGTGTCCTCTTGTTATGGTTGCTTGGGAGAAGAGACCAACCTCTGCCTGGCTACAACCTCCCTTCAGGTAGTTGCAGAGAGCAATAAGGTCACCCTCAGTCTCCTCTTCTCCAGGCTAAGCAACCCCAGCTCCCTCAGCCTCTCCTCACAGGGCTGTGTTCCAAACCCTCACCAACTTTGTTGCCCTTCTCTGGACACGTTCCAGCAAGTCAACATCCTTCCTAAACTGAGGGGTCCAGAACTGGCACAGGACTCAAGGTGTGGCCTAACCAGTGCTGTGTACAGGGGCAGAATGACCTCCATGCTCCTGCTGGCCACACTGTTCCTGATGCAGGCCAGGATGCCATTGGCCTTCTTGGCTGCCTGGGCACACTGCAGGCTCATGTTCAGCCTACAATCAGCCAGTACCCCCAGGTCCCTCTCTGCCTGGCCACTCTCCAACATACAACAAAATACAGAGTTGCATCACTTGAGAATGTTCTTAATGGTATCCCATTGCAAAATTATGCCTTACTTCCCCCCCACCCTGCTTTCTCTACTGCCTTTGCTGTTTTCTTTCCACCTAGCCCAGAGTTTTGATTTCATTATGAGAAGGTGAGCCTGTTTCTTTCCCTACATTTCTAGCCAAGTCAGCAAAACCTTTACAAACTTTACCATGTTTCTGTATCCTCAGCATTGTCCAGTTCAAAGCAACTTTGAAAATTCATTTACATTGTGTACTCTTTCTTCAGATCATTAAGGAAGAAGCTAAATGTGATAGATGGCAGAGTTTAGCATGTCACATGAGGCCACCATGTTTGCACTTCAGCATCTCGAAGTCAGCAAGAGTTTCAGGTGCTCTGATGATGTTACCATCGGCTCTTTGGCCAAAAGGCTTCTACTCCAGGTCCTCTCAGGGGACCCCAGGAATCTACAATAATAACTGCATATATTTTTAAATTACCCCACTAGGCAAAATCTATCAGCAGTGTTGCTGTCTGTAAGCATTTTTCTGATGGTTTTTCTTCCAGCACCTAAACAAACAATGGGAGCATGGAATGCAACAGCAGTGCCCCAAATGAATTTCCTTTACTATCAAGGGCATCCTTGAAATCATGACAATGAAAGGGTGCCTGACAAGGAGATGCAGCTACAAAAGCACAGACTGATCTTCCTGAATGCTCAGAAGACTCATTAATCTGCCATGCCAAGTGCCAATGCTAATCCTGCAAAAGCTGAAACTTACAATACAATGTCAGCTATACTACAGAATCAGTTCCCTTTGCTCTCTCCCTGTACTCCAACAGTGGCATTCAGGTTAGGGGGAAGTTTCCTGCAGAAAATATGTTGTTTGTGAAAAATACAGCATGGCTCCTAGACATGTTGAAGAGAAATATTATTTCAAAAGGGAATGAAGAGACATCAAGTCTAGGACTCCTGTTCTCTTACTAATATAATGACATAATATGTCGTAATGGGATGGATGAGTAAGGTCTTAATAATCATTTGATGGTCCATGTGAAACAGCCTGACCATTTAAGTTTATACCTAGATAGATTAATTTGCCCTTGTGTCACTGCCTGGGGTTTTTTCAGTACTGTTTTCACTTCATTAGATGAGTGGGCTAGAGAAATGTCTTGCTACTGCAATATTGGACCAGTCAATTAAATACTATAGAGGAAAAATGAGAAGAGAAGAGAAGAGAAGAGAAGAGAAGAGAAGAGAAGAAGAGAAAGGAGCAGAGCAAAGAAAAGAGAAGAAGAGAAGAGAAGAGAAGAGAAGAGAAGAGAAGAGAAGAGAAGAGAAGAGAAGAGAAGAGAAGAGAAGAGAAGAGAAGAGAAGAGAAGAGAAGAAGAGAATAATGGACCAGGTTGGAAGAGACATTGAGATCAAGTCCAACCTATCACCCAACACCTCATGACTAACTAAACCATGGCTTCAAGTGCCACATTGAATCCCCTTTTAAACACAAAATAAATGTGGTCCTAATTGCTGTGGTTACCTAAGTTTCTCCCAACCTCTTAAATGTTTATTCTCACACTACTGCTGGTCAGGAAAACATTCCTATCTCCATTTCATAGGATCATAGACTAGTTTGAGTTGGAAGGGACCTCAAAGACAATCTAGTTCCACCCTGCCCTGATGTGGGCAGGGACAACTCCTACTAGACCAGGTTGCTCAAAGCCTCATCCAGCCTGGTCTTAAACACTAACAAGGATTAGTCACCCACAACTTCTCTGGGCAACACAATCCAGTTCCTCTCTTCTTTCTAGTGTCTAATCTAAATCTACCCTTCTCTAGTTTACAACCATTGTCACTTGTCCAAGTGCTACATGCCCTTCATAACAGTCCTTCCCCAGCTTTTGTGTAGGTCTCCTTCAGGTACTGGAAGGTTGCTATAAAATGTCTCTGGAGCCTTCTCTTCTCCATGTTGAACAGACCCAACTCCTTCAGCTTGTCCTTGTAGGAGAGGTGACCCTGTCTTCTGATTATCCTTGTAGCCCTCTTCATAAATGAAGAGACTGGGAAAAAGAGAAGCACTTACCAGAAAACTCAGAAGGTTAATGGAAGGTCTTCAGAGCCTGTCTAATCTCTGAATTATGCTTCTTTGTGCTTCTGTTAGTGCTTGCCCACTGCAGCAGCAGAACAGGGCATCAAGAGTGTTTCAGAAAAGACCAGTTGCAAACCAAAGCAGAGTAAAGAATTATTGTGTTCCAGAAGTGTGAGGTTGCTCACTTGTAGAAGGGGAAAACTCCTTTGAGAACTATAATAATTAAAACTGGGACTCAGTCCAAATGTCAGGGAAGAAACTCTAAGCAACTGCCTTCTTTAGAAATTCACTCTCCCAGCAATGAGGATAATAGACTAATGGGTGATAAAGGATAACAGACTAATGGGTTTCCACTGCAAAGTCCTCTCCTTTATGACACAGCATTTGTCTCTTGAAAGGAACAGCCTCCAGTCCAATACTGTCAGTCTCATGCGTGCTTATTTCTGCCTGAAAGCCAAACTAAAACCAAAGAGAAGTACAACTATAGATGAAAATGAAGAAATGCTAGAGCATGCCTGGAGTCCAGCAGACACTGCACTTTCATTAAAGATTGAATTTTACAGAAAAATGAGGAAACTATATGAGAGATATCTAAGGGAAATATCTTAGAGACAGGTAGATGGAAAGACCTATTTCATAAGCAGCATGAAATTTCTCCAGTATGGAAACAAAGAATCATAGAATCAGCAAGGTTGAGCAGAGATCATCAAGTCCAACCTACCACCCAACACCTCAGGACTAACTAAACCATGGAATCAAGTGCCATGTCCAGTCCCCTCTTGAACACCTCCAGGGATGGTGACTCCACCACCTCCCTGGGCAGCACATCCCAATGGCCAATTCCTCTTTCTGGGAAGAACTTTCTCCTCACCTAAACTTCCCTAAACTTCCCTAAACCTCCCCTGGCACAGCTTGAGACTATGTCCTTTTGTTCTGGTGCTGGTTGCCTGGGAGAAGAGACCAACCCCCACCTGGCTACAACCTCCCTTCAGGCAGAACAGTCAGAGACGGCAGCATGCTTCTGAAAAGCTGTCATGCTTAAAATCCTTTAGCAGAGATGAGCATCATGGAGAACTTCAAACATTGCTCAGTGGACAAAGCCACAAAGCTGCAGATGTGCCAGTTAGCAGGATGGATGAAGGGAAGTGTACAGAAAAGGCTGTTTCCAGACTGTTCCCTTTCCTCACATAACAGCAATGTTTAAATTAGTCTCTCTTTTAAAGTTATGAAGTGATAATATAAAAATAAACAGAAGTGAGGTTCATTGAGCTGTGAAACTGGGTCATCATTTTATGCAGAGAAATGAATTCAGTGTTTCAAAATAGCCAAGAGAAGAGGAGAAAGAGAAGAGACGGTTTGGTATCGAAGTGATATATCTGAGCTCTCTTAGATGAGAAGATAATTAAGAGATACACTTAATTAAGTAGAGTTGTGTTTGGTATACACTGTATGTTACTTCACTAAAATAATTTAAACATCAGCTATTTAGGGAAAAATCTTATAAATGGAGCTGGTCTGAGAACCTTTGAATGAAAACTTGTGACTGAAAAATATGTAGCAGCTGAAACTTGAAGTTTTAATGGATAAGAGGTTAAACAATTTCTTCATTGAACATGTTGAATTTACTTTTAAATGTCAAAATATTTCAGTTAATTAGCTTTGAAATGCAAACACAGCAGCTCCCTGATTCAGGATGCATATGTAAATTGTGTTGTACAGTGTAGGGCACAATAAGAGCCTTATATGAAGTGGTCAAATGGTCGATACCTAAGTTAAAATATTACAAGAGCACTGCTACAAGTTCTAGCAATCAGACTAAATTGAATCTTAGGAGTATTAAAAGTAGAAGTTTTCAGTTTGCTGATTTTTGTGTTTCTTTCAATTATGAAGACATTTCTTGTCTGCAGATTGAAAAACCTGAAAATCTCAAAACTGTTGACAGGCAATGGCATTCATTTTATAGCCAGCATGATGTCATTATAACCAATTTTCTTTATCTTGACACATCTTGAGTTGTAGTGACTACAGCTACTAAGCCACCGGGGATATAGGCAATCCTTCTGGGTTCTGAGTTTGACCGACACTTAGCACTAGATAAATGCTCAAAGTTTGAAGAGCTTTCAGTCTGAATAGAGAAGATGAACATCTAAAGAAGTAGATCATCATATATATAGCTGAGGACAGAGGCCTAACTTCAGTCACTGGTGCCATATGTCCCTTATAACAGTCTCAAGCTGTGCTAGGGGAGGTTTAGGCTGGATGTTAGGAAGAAGTTCTTCATAGAAAGAGAGATTGGCCATTGGAATGTGCTGCCCAGGGAGGTGGTGGAGTCATCATCACTGGAAGTGTTTAGGAAGAGACTGGATGGGGTGCTTGGTGCCATGGTTTAGTTGATTAGATGGTGTTGGGTGATAGGTTGGACTCGATATCAAAGGTCTCTTCCCACCTGGTTAATTCTATTCTATTCTATTCTATTCTATTCTATTCTATTCTATTCTATTCCATTCCATTCCATTCCATTCCATTCCATTCCATTCCATTCCATTCTATTCTATGATACCTTCTGATTGGTACTGAGATTGTCTTTGCTTAAGGAAAGGAGGTCCAGCAAGGATGGAGTAAGTAATAATCTTAAATTAATCACTGTGGGTTTTTTTTCTCCCTGTGCTGCTCATTTGCTGTTATCTAGTTCCATGATGCCTCTTCAAGCCCAGCCAACATTACCTGATTGCTTGGTTCTGCAGGAACAACAGATAAACTCTCTTGACAGCTCCTGCCAAAGAGTATATGCTTACAGCAAAATATCTCTTGTGTGAGAACCAATTGTGAAGAACAGCACCTGTTTCATCAAGAGGTCCTTCCATCCTGGCTACATACAGCACAGCCCTGTGAGGAGAGGCTGAGGGAACTGTGGCTGCTTAGCCTGGAGAAGAGGAGACTCAGGGGAGACCTTCTTGCTCTCTACAACTCCCTGAAGGGAGGTTGTAGCCAGGTGGGGGTTGATCTCTTCTCCCAGGCAACCAGCACCAGAACAAGAGGACACAGTCTGCAGCTGTGCCAGGGGAGGTTTAGGCTGCATGTTAGGAAGAAGTTCTTCCCAGAAAGAGAGATTGGCCATTGGAATGTGCTGCCCAGGGAGGTGGTGGAGTCACCATCCCTGGAGGTGTTTAGGAAGAGCCTGGCTGAGGCACTTGGTGCCATGGTTTAGTTGCTGAGATGGTGCTGGGTGATAGGTTGGACTCGATGATCTCTGAGGTCTTTTCCAGCCTGGTTAATTCAGTATTCTGTAAGAGATTTGGAATTGCTTCCTTATTCTTAACAGTGGTGAAACTTTAAAGAGCTCATGCAGTCACAGCAGGTGAATGTGTGCAGTATCTTGTAGGTACCAGCAATAGGAGGTAGTATTGGTGTTGTTCAGTTATTGATTTGAATTGTAGCATTCAAAGAGACTTCTAACATTTCCATTTTGGGAAATGCATTTGGGGATGTATTCTCCACCCCCATATCCTTGACTTACAGGAAGATCATCTTGGTAACCAACCAGCACATTGCCTTTCATAAATGTCTTCCACTACTCCCACATGCATTTTCCCAAGTATACCTGCTTAGAATTGGTGAGGTATTTTTGGCAAAGTTCTTCTTATTGATGCCAATGAAAGCTTGTGAAAAACCAATCACTAGCTTGCCACTATTGTTTGCACAACATCTGCTGATAGCTTTGAATTGACTTAGCTTCTTTCTGTGGTTTGGATAGGGCACAGAATATTATTCTGTGTGTTTTTCTCTACTTTGTCCATACAAATGATGTTATCAGTTCTGCTTAAATAGATATGCCTTGTCATAGGTGCTCTTATTACCAGCTGAATGAATGCCATAATGCATTCTTCACTTTCACTTGAGCCTCCTTTTATTTTGTGAATTTTCACTGCATCCTTCCCAAAGCAATTTTACATCTAAGAGAAGAATAAGAGGAGGAACAAGAGAGGAATAAGAAGAAATAAGAAGAATAGGAGGAGGAGGAGGAAGAAGAAGAGGATGAAGAAGAATAAGCATCAAAGAAGAGGAAAAGATGATGAAGAAGAAGAATCAAAGAAGAGGAGTAAGAAGAAGAATCGAAGAAGAACAAAGAAGAAGAGGGAGCAGAAGAGTAAGAAGAAGAAGAGGAAAAAAGAAGAAGAAGAAGAAAAGATGATGAAGATGTAATGAAGAAGAGGAAGAATAAGAAGAAGAGGAGGAAGAAAAAGAAGAAGAAGAGGGTGAAGAAGAGAAGAGTAATAATAAGAAGAAGAATAAAAGAGGAAGAAAACGATGAAGAAAAGAAGATGAAGAAGAAGAAGAAGAAGAAAGAAGAAGAAGAAGAAAGAAGAGAAGAAGAAGAAGAAGAAGAAGAAGAAGAAGAAGAAGAAGAAGAAGAAGAAGAAGAAGAAAGAAGAAAGAAGAAAGAAGAAGAGATTCTCATCTGTGTTCACTGAAAGTCTTTTATAAACCAATTACCTGATAACAATTTAAATGTGCAGCTGATGACAAAAAGCCCTCTTGTATTGCAAAGGAAATGTGTGACAACTTAAAACTCCCTGGGCAGGAGAAAGTGTTGTTCATTTTCCCATGTGGCTGTAGGGACTTTTTATCTCCTGTTGCTAACCTCTAGCATGATAGAGCAGATGTCAGTGTATTTTGTTTATTATTTTAAAAACCTTGTTGCTTTGCTGTGTAATGCAGATAAGATCTTAACAGTTTATGTTCAGATAGTTAAATTGCCTCAATTGCTGAGCAGGAGAAACAGCAAGAGCAGCAGGCAGTTTGCCTGACCCTTTTCTATCAGATTGAAGTATTATTATGTACTGTACTATATTAAGCTTCATCTGGAAAAAAGCACAATCTGTTCTTTTTAAGCTTCTTAATAGTTTCTGGTACTGATTCATTGGAAGTGGAACTAACAGATTGTTACAGTTAGACTGTAGGTGGGGATGCATATGCTTGAGTTTTGAACAAAATTCCAACTCTGAAGCAGGGATAAGTCTTTAGCCTGATGATGTAACTGATTGTGTGGTGTGTTTTTAAAACCACGTAGAAACATAGGGGAGTATCTTGTGAACCAGATGTTCAGGTAGCAGGGTGCAGAATGGCACCTAAAAATAACCCTGCTGCCAGTTGTTGCCATGACATATTTCCAAAAGCCATCAACATCCAGTAGGTCTAATTGTGCCACTGACAGACTAGCTTTGGAGAGGAGAGGAACATCCAATAAAGAATTGTGATACCTACCCCAGCAGAGCCATTCACAATATAGAGGTCGTGGTTTCTAATTGCTGAAATGGAGATGTGGTGGAGAGGAAGAGCTGATTATAAATTAACTATTGGAGGCCTGTAACTAGCTGTGTTCCCCAAGGGTCAGTACTGGGCCCAGCCTTGTTCACTATCTTCATCTGTGACCTAGGTGAAAGCATGGAGTAAACACTCAGCAAGTTTGCTGATAACACAAAACTGAGAGGAGTGAGTGACACCCCAGAAGGTTCTGCTTCTGTTCTGCAAGATTTGGATAGGCTGGAGAGTTGGGCAGAGAAGAATCTGTGAAGTTCAACAAGGGCAAGTGTAGAGTCCTTTCACAGGTGAGGGATTGATCAGCTGGATAGCAGCTTCATGGAAAAGGACCTCGGAGTATTGGTTGACAGCAAGTTGTCCATGGCACAACAATGTGCCCTTGTGGCCAAGAAAGTCAATGATATCTTGGGGTGCATTAAGAAGCATACAGAAAGTCCAGGGAGGTTCTTCACCCTCTCCACACTGCTTTGGTGAATATTTTGCTCACCTCTGGGCTCTCCAGTTCAAGACAAACAGGAAACTACTGGAGACAGTCCAATGGAAGCCTACAATGATGATTAGGAGATTGAATTATCTATTTCAGGAGAGACCTTGGACTGTTTAACCTGGAGAAAAGAGAGCTTATCAGTGTTTAAAGGGTGGGTATAAAGAGGTTTGGGTCAATGTCTTTTCAGTGGCACTCAGTAACCACTCATGTATTTCATGCACATACAGATTTTCGGTGGAAAGAAAGATAACTCAGAGGAAATTCATCCCAATATGTGGTGCAAAAGAGTTTAGTAGATGAGATTTTTTGATTATTCATTATCCCCACAGTATAGCTCAAATTAAATATACATACCTCATCAAACCTCTTACACAACAGGGGAATTCACTATGAATAATTAATTGACTAGAGTTTAATCACCAATGATCATCAGAAATGCTCTGCTGATGTATTTGTAGGAGCGTCTTGACGCAAAGCTGCTTTCTGTTTTCATCAAATCTCCCTTGAGCCCCTGCCACACAGTTACAGCTTTCCCAGGTGGAAAACTCAATCATTCTCAGATTTGGACTGCCAGGATATTTTTCTTCCAAATGCAAAGAACATAACACTTTGCTAAGTGGCCTTGGTAATTTAAAACGTCTCCCCCCATTTGGAATGACGCATTGCTTTCTCTGTGGTTTCACACAATCTTCCTGCCATGGTGAGACCATGGCATTTGTGCCAGAGCAATCTTTATGTGACTGAAGAAGGGTTAATGTACTTTGTGCTCATTGCAAGGTCTATTTTTTTTCAGTACTGTAATTAAACCAATTTTCTTTCTTTTTTTTAAATCAAGCCTCCGGGTAACAGTTTGCACATTATACAATACAATAAATCCAGGTTGGAAGAGACCTGCAAGATCATCCTGTCCAACCCATCAACCAATCCAACCCACCCAAACAACTAGATCATGGTACCAAGCACCCCATCAAGTCTCCTCCTGAATACCTCCAATGAAGGTGACTCCACCACCTCCCTGGGCAGCCCATTCCAATGGGCAATCACTCTCTCTGTATAGAACTTCTTCCTAACATCCAGTCTAAACCTGCCCTGGCGCAGCCTGAGACTGTGTCCTCTTGTTCTGGTGCTGCCTGACTGGGAGAAGAGACCAACCTCTGCCTGTCTACAACCTCCCTTCAGGTAGTTGTAGAGAACAAGAAGGTCACCCCTCAGTCTCCTCTTCTCCAGGCTAAGCAACCCCAGCTCCCTCAGCCTCTCCTCATAGGGCTTGTCTTCCAAACCCCTCACCAACTTTGTTGCCCTTCTCTGGACACGCTCCAGCAAGTCAACCTCCTTCCTAAACTGAGGGGCCCAGAACTGGACACAGGACTCAAGGTGTGGCCTGGCCTAACCAGTGCTGAGTACAGGGGCACAGTGACCTCCCTGCTCCTGCTGGCCACACTGTTCCTGATGCAGGCTAGGATGCCATTGGCCTTCTTGGCTGCCTGGGCACACTGCAGGCTCATGTTCAGCCTACATCAACCAGCAGCCCCAGGTCCTCTCTGCCTGGCTGCTCTGAACTATCTGCAACACTGAAGAGCTCCATTTCTGGAAGTTGGTTAGACCTGGCCCTTAATTTTCCCTTGACAGTTTTCAGACAGAAAACAAAGTCTTCAGAATTTCAGTCTCTTTGAGATAAGCTATGGAACAGGTTTTCCTCAATCTTCCCCCTGCAGTGGGAAAGTTTGATTACTTTTTATTAGTTTTGATTATTTTTTTCCTTTTTATGCAGTTAGGAAAAACAAATCAGAACATTTGGTGTTCATAGGATCGTAGGATGCTAGGGGTTGGAAGAGACCTTCCATCAAGTCCAACCCCTCTGCCAGAGCAGGACCATAGAATCCAGCACAGGTCGCACAGGAACACACCCAGATGGGTCTGGAAAGTCTCCAGAGATGGAGATTCCACAACCTCCCTGGGCAGCCTGCTCCAGTGCTCTGTGACCCTCACAGTGCAGAAGTTCCTCCTCATGTTGTGATAGAACTTCCTGTGCTGTAGTTCATATCCATTACCCCTTGTCCCATCACAGGGTGGAATAGGGCAGAGCCTGTCCCCTCCCTCTTAACACCCAGCCCTCAGATATTTATAAACATTTATTAAATCCTCCCTCAGTCTTCTCTTCTCCAGACTAAACAGCCCCAGGTCTCTCAGCCTCTCCTCATAGGGTAAATGCTTCAGACCCTTAATCATCCTGGTAGCTCTCTGCTGGATACCCCCCAGCAGATCCCTGTCCCTCTTGAACTGGGGAGCCCGGAGCTGGGTGCAACATTCCAGGTGAGGTCTCCCCAGGGCAGAGTAGAGGGGGAGGAGAACCTCCTTGATCTGCTGGACACACTCCTCTGAATGCACCCCAGGATCCCCTTGGCCTACTTGGCCACAAGGGCACATGGCTGTCCCATGGATAACTTGGTATCAGGTTGAACCATATTGACCTAAATGAGAATAATGTTAAGCAAAGTAGTGGGGGTTTTTGTGATGTATTACTTCAGTACTCTCAGCCTTGCTACATTATTGGCTATATTTCTGTGGAATATTACTGACTGGTCGAGGCAATGTTGTTTAGAAAGGCCTCAGATGCCTTCTGATTTAAATGAGACATGAAACAGATTTAGACAGCCAGAGGAGGAGCACGTGGAAATGGAGAGACAATCCTGGTCAGGGTGATTGTCAGTGGCATCAGTACACCCTCTGTTTAAGCACTGTGCCTTTTATGTAGGCCTGATGATGAAGAATTTTTCATGGTGAGGCAAAGTAACAATAAATATTTGTTAATACTTATTTTCAGTTTATCTCACAGGGGAAGAATATATTGAGATAAATTTTGCTGTTGCTGTTTTCCTAGGGAGTTGGTAGACATTGAATTGTTAAAACACATGAGTCCAATTAGTCCATCTGTGATCCTGTGATCTCTGTAATGCAATCCTGTGATCTCTGTGATGTTAATCTTCAGCTTTGCCACCCAGCCTCTGGAGCCACCAGAAGTTCTTTCTTCACAGAACAAGTTTTATCTTTCAGGATAATTTAGGAATTGTTGGCTTTCTGATTGCATTATGAACAAAGTCATGTTGTTATGAGTCATTGTTCAGTTTTGCTTATACTTAACATATTTATTCTGAGCATATATTTTTAGGTTTTCTGAAGTACAATGCAGAGCACTTGAGCACATTTAGTCAACTTAAGAGAACCAAAAGAGTTTATGAGATTTATGCATACCTTGTCATAGACATATGAGACCAGATCCTCAAAGGTATTTAGGTACCTAACACCTTTGATTTCAACAGAGATGCAGACTCCTAAACAGAAATGAATCTTCTAGGAAAATATGTTGTTCTTGACGTGAGAAATGGGTGAATGAATGAAAATGCAGATATTAGTTACTTAAGCCTGGTACACTGATCTTTCTTTAACACAGCCTTCAAAATCTTCGCTGTTTCCAAAGCACAAAAACCTTCTGCAGACTTTGATATATGCATATGTCCTCTGTTTGTATTTAGGAAACTATGGTGAAAGTGGAATGGAAGCTTTCAAAGATAATGCTGCCAAGGAAGGGATCTGCATTGCACATTCCTACAAGATCTATAGCAACGCTGGTGAGCAGAGCTTCGACAAGCTGCTGCGAAAGCTTCGGAGCCACCTGCCCAAGGCGAGAGTGGTTGCCTGCTTCTGTGAAGGCATGACTGTGAGAGGGCTCTTGATGGCTATGAGGCGCCTGGGACTAGCTGGAGAATTTTTGCTGCTGGGCAGGTGAGTAACGCTATGCAATCACAGCCAGCCTTTCCACTGAGCAGAGCCAAAGACGACGACAATCCAGTCAAGCATACATAAAACATATCCGTGGTCTCTCCTATCCATGTGCTTGCCTGAAAGAAAGAAATTACTGTCAGCCATGTCATAATGGTACATGCTCTACAAAGACATGCAGCATCCTCATGATAAGCTAGGCAAGCATAAGTCTGCTTGACCAGTCTGGATAGGATTGTGTAAGGGAAGGCTGACACGCAAACATTTGATCTGCGTCATCCGTCCTGCTTACCACGGTTTAAAATGCATCATGTACATATACAGTCTAAAGATAGACCCTCATTCCAGGAACACTATGTTAAGAACTGCTGATGTGGCCTCTAGGTGGACCTAAAATAGAACTTCTCACAACAGTTTGTTCACCAGCATCTTTTCCTCCTGAGAAGACGTGCATACTGTCCTAAAGCCAATAGATAGGTTATCCTTTCTCTCAGCTCAATGATATTAGTGGTTCCTTCCCTAACCACCAAAAGGAGAAAGGACTTACTCAAGTGTGGTCACTCAGCAGGAGAAAAGCCTTGCTTTTAACCAGAGAAGTAAGAAATATTGATGTAAACCTATGATATCTCATTTGCCACATATTCAACAAGTGGACCCTAAAGGAGATGATAAAAAACTGTCTATTGGCCAAAAACTGGAGCCTACCAGAAGTCAGATAACGTGGCCTGCTGCCTTCCCAGTGCATTGGTAGAAGGATAACCTGATATTGTCCAAAGCATGACTGCTACAGGAACACAAATAACACATTGTCAGTGGAAAGAGATGTTCTGGTGAGACCTTTAGGGAGCCTCATAAGGACTGCGGCTCTGTCCAGCTGTCCTGGGAGCTGGCATCCTGAGATTGTACCAGGGGTAGAGCACAAGAGACTGTTTCCAGTCTGCCCTGTTGCACACAGCTGCCCTTCACCTTGGGCAAAGGGGAAAGCAAACAGGAAATGTAGAACTCCTGGCTCTGCCCTTACTCTTTGGCATGACCTTACACTTGGGGAATTTTAGAAGTGAGTTTCTTAATTATTTTCTATGTTCTGGCAGAAGTACTTTTTATCTGGAAGCTGTTGGAGTATCCTGACCCTTTTCTGGACTGACACATAAAGTGGCCACATAAAGTGGCCACAGCCCTCAAGGTGCAATCCATCTAAACATGTTAATATGTTTATAATTTAGACTCTTCCATGTGGATTAGCCAACAGGATTCTCTCTAAAGTTAATGGAGAAAAATAAGACCTTCTTATGCTCCTTGTTAGTAATGTGAACATTTTAAGTAGATCAGAGAAGCCTTGCTCTAGAATACAGAATACTGAATTAACCAGGTGGAAAAGACTTTTGAGATCACCAAGTCCAACCTATCACCCAACACCATCTAATCAACTACACCATGGAACCAAGTGCCTCATCAAGGCTCTTTTTAAACACCTCCAGTGATGGTGACACCACCACCTCCCTGGGCAGCACATCCAATGGCCAATCTCTCTTTCTGGGAAGAACTTTCCCCTCACCTCCAGCCTAAACCTGCCCTGGCACAGCTTGAGACTGTGTCTTCTTGTTCTGGTGCTGCTTGCCTGGGAAAAGAGGCCAGCCCCCATCTGGCTGCAAGCTCCCTTCAGGTAGTTGTAGAGAGCAAGAAGGTGTCCCCTGAACCTCCTCTTCTCCAGGCTAAGCAACCCCAGCTCCCTCAGCCTCTCCTCACAGGGCTGTGCTCCAGACCCCTCCCCAGCTTTGTTGCCCTTCTCTGGACACCTTCCAGCAACTCAACATCTTTCCTAAACTGAGGGGCCCAGAATTGGACACAGTAAAAAGGCTTATAAAAAAATTCTCTGATCATTAGCTTTGGTGGAAAAGCCTACTTGCCAGCACTTTAGAGGAAGGTGCTGCAAATGCCAGTTCACTATCTCTAGATGAATCTGGTGCCACAAGACCTCTGGCTGTCACCTTTTAGCCTAAACAACACCGTAAAGAAGTTGCCAATTGCTGCAGTAGCACCCAAATTTAGAAGCACATCATTGCAAAAGAAGAAAGAAAAAGAAAAGATGTTGGCTCTTAAGTCCTTCAGACTCCAAACCATATTTAATTTTGTATGGGATTCATATAAATAAATTTATCCCAGTAGTGCTAAAGTTAGCATCGTTATGAATAAGGACTTCAGGAACCAGTGATTGTGAACAGAAATGGAGCAATTCAGCTTAGCTCTCTGAAAAAGTAAAGTCTGTAGAAAACTGTCTTTGATATTTTTTGTCAGTGAAAAATACCTGTTTCTAGCTGCCATGGGAGCTGTCACACCTAATTATAGGAAAACTGTTATTCACTGTACAACTCTCATTCAGTACATTGAAAGCAATAGCTTCTCACAGTAATCTAAACAGCAAGCTGCTTGAAGTTAAAAATCCCTAATCCTAAGCAGGCCAATTGATGGGTGTCTGTGCCTGTGGTGGTACTATACAATTTATTTGTGAAATCTATCACAGGAGCTGGAAATGCTGACCAAAAAATAAAACACAAAAAAGAGTGCAGGGACTTTTTTCTCTACTTTCTCTCTATTAACAGAGATTCCAAGCTAATAGCTGAGACGTGGCTAGTCAGACTAAACTCTTTCCAGCCAGAAGCAGCTAGGAACAGATGTAAACTAATTGCTCCTACCATCACCCAGCCAGAGCATTCCCATGAATGCATCAGATAGCTGAGGACAGCTGGAGGGATGTAGTCTCTCCACATATCCCAAGGATCTGGAAGTCTCTTGCCTGCCTCAGAAATAGTGTGGCCAGCAGGAGCAGGGAGGTCATTCTGCCCTGTGCTCAGCACTGGTCAGGCCACACCTTGAGTCCTGTGTCCAGTTCTGGGCCCCTGCATTTAAGAAGGACATTGAGACGCTTGAATGTGTCCAGAGAAGGGCAATGAGGCTGGGGAGAGGTCTGGAGCACAGCTCTGTGAGGAGAGGCTGAGGGAGCTGGGGTTGCTTAGCCTGGAGAAGAGGAGGTTCAGGGGAGACCTTATTGCTCTCTACAACTACCTGAAGGGAGGTTGTAGCCAGGAGGGGGGTTGGTCTCTTCTCCCAGGCACCCAGCACCAGAACAAGAGGACACAGTTTCAAGCTGTGCCAGGGGATGTTTAGGCTGGAGTTGAGAAGAAAGTTCTTTCCAGAAAGAGAGATTGGCCATTGGAATGTGCTGCCCAATGAGGTGGTGGAGTCACCATCCCTGGAGGTGTCCAAAAAAGGACTGGATGTGGCACTTGGAGCCATGGTTTAGTTAGTCATGAGGTCTTGGGTTACAGGTTGGACTTGATGATCTCTGATGTTTTTTCCAACCTTTTTGATTCTATGGTTCTGATTCTCCTTTCAATAGATTTGTTTCAGATTTGGTGTTAAAACCAGCTATAAGCCATCAATACAAGAAATAGTTTTGCCTACTGAGGACTTTTGTTTGGCTCTGAGTCACCCTCAGTCAGGAGACCAGACTTTTGTGTCTCTGCAGTGCAGCAAGACTCATGTGCAAAGTGTGGGATGTTGTGGAGCAGTTATCTGGTTATGTTCCATCAAAAAGTTCAGTTTTACAAAAATATTCTCTTTCTGCTATGGATTAATCTCCAGGAGTTGCTGCAGGAAAGCTTCTTGATGTAGATGGGATGCAAGACTGAGGTATGCATTGTCCATTGCTGGCCTGAGCTTCTGCAGGAATTTAAAGCTTTGTTTTCCACACCCTTGACGTGCTGTGTGCTCTCTTGCTTTCAGCTGCTTTGCTTTGTTTGCTGCAAATGCTTAGCAGCCAAGAGCTAGGCTGCTTGGTTGGTTCTGTGGAGAACAGCCTAAAGCACTCACCTGGCATTGATAGGACACCAGGACAAACCCAGATATCACAAGCAAATTACATTAGGGACTTTTTTGCTCATCATTTTGATAGAGGAAAAAGGCATTTAACAAGATTTTGAAAAGAACAGATGGTTTAGAGCACTCAGAGGGGAAAGAACTAAATCTGAAATAAAATAAGGCTCATGCAACTAATTTCCCTTGTGAAGCTACAGGGGAAAAGGGGTTGGGCAAGGCTTATATTTTCATTCATGCTCCAATCCTGGAGTTGCTTTAGGCTGCCATTAAGCTGAGAAGGTCATAAAAGGACACTCCAAGTGCAAGGAGAAAGCCTGTACTGAAATGCAATGGTCTACCTTGGAAAACTTCATCTACTTGTGGCTATTTAGTTGTTAGCCAAAACATAAATTTTGCTTCCCCCTTGTTCTGTGGACAATTATTTTATTCTGTTTGCAAATGTACAGAAAGAGCCAAAGTCCCCAAAGTCATGCAGTGGCCTATGGGAAACCACATGAAACCAAGACTTTGACTTCCATTTAGCTTTTTGTGTGTTTGTTTGTTTGCTCTATTTCTGATTTAGTTTACCTCTAATAATGCCAGGCTGAAGACCTGTGAATACACTGAGTTTTTTGGAATCTATGGATTCCTCATAGCCTGTGTTTCATGCTCTGATCAACAGAAAATGGAGTGGCCAAGAAGAGTGCATATCAAACAAATCTACCTACAGAGCCCCAAGGGAAGTAGAAAAGATATCACTGAATATACCCTCTTCTCGTGATGTACTATGCAGTTTCTGGTATTGCATTGCCTGCCAGTGACAGAGATGAGAGATACAGAATACAGAATTAACCAGGTTGGAAAAGATCTGTGAGATCATTGAGTCCAACCTATCACCCAACACCATCTAATCAACTAAACCATGCCACTAAATGCCTCATCCAGGCACTTGATTAGATGGTGTTGGGTGGTAGGTTGGAGTTGATGGTCTCAAAGGTCTTTTTCCAACCCAGTTAATTCTGTGTTCTGTATCAGTGAGATGGCCACAAGCAGTTCAAGTGAGGCTCTGTAAGAGGTCAGAAGGCCCAGGGCAGCAGTGCTCCTTCTCCTCAGAACAGTGCACATATTCTCTAACTGTCACAAATCATCTCTTCTAATAAAAGATACCTGCTTAGCTCCTGAGGAGATGGATTGGAGGAAATTGTTATTGATTTTGAGTCTTGCAGATGTGCAGCAAAAAGAGCTAAGAAGAAGGTGAGTACTAGAGATGAGGATAAAGGAGGAGAATAAAATGTGGAGGACCATTAGTTCCAGGAAGTCCCCAAAGTAATTTGGCTGTCAGGAAACTCAGCAATATATGAAGAAAATCTAGTTTAGCAACCAAAAAGGGCAACTCTTGCTGAAGGAAAATTAAAGGAAGATGGATGAGCTAAGGGAAATGAATTCTTTTCAATCCTTTAAAAAGAGAACTTTTGTGACAGTTGTAAAAGTGTCTGTTTGATGAGGGAAGATCTCACTGCAGAGGATGCAATCATTTCCCTCCTGAAAGCGTGCTATGAGGTGTGGTTTAACATGCCTTTTTCAGTGTTTTTACAAGTACAACTGGAGGAGAAGCTCTTCTAAAATAAATGAGGATATGAAATTTTACAGGCTTGAAATGTGCTCTAAAAAGGTTGGTTTTTTTTGGTTGTTCTGCTGCTTCAGGGAAAAAAATTATCAGCCAAAATTCTTCTGTCTGAAATAGTTCCAGCTAGATAAAATTTGACAACAATGTGTAAGCTAAGACAAGTGTGCAGATCTCTTCTCCAGAGACAAAATAATCAGGTGAAAAGATACTTTCCAAGTACAATTGCACAATCCTACCCTGGATGAGGAGGTGCTTTCCTTTTTTTCAGTCCACACTAGGTAGGGTCCTGCTAAGCCTCACCTGAATGCTGTTTCCTCTGAGACAAGTGTCTGCTGCAATCTCATCTATTCATCTCTCATGTTCTTGTTCAGACACCAAAGTGTAGTCCAAGGAAGCAGCTATCATACCTAGTAATTAAATACACTGTAATTAGAATCATTTAGTCAGAATCTTCACTGCCAGCCAAGAGGCAAAGAATTTAAGGGTCAAACTAAGGTTTGCTTTTCTAGAGATGTGAAAGAGTTTAGGCAAGTGAGAAGCTGTCTTCCCTCCTATATCCAAACAGTGCCCTCAGAGGTAAAGAAGACTAGAGTGTAAAAAATAACTTGGTTTTGAAAAGGAGCTTTGTGGTCTCCATTTACCCCTCTGACCCTTGTAACTCAGAGACCTTTGACATGAGCAATGCAGACCCCACTTGTGTACTGCTACGGATGGAAGCAATAGGGTAGCTAGACAAGCAACAACGAAAAGGAGTATTATTTTCTTTCGATTATATGACCCCCAAGGAGATAAACATAAGGAAGGAATCCACAAGTTATGCTTGAGGATTTTAGGGAGATGACTGAGACAAACATCTTTTGGTAGCCATCTGACCTGTTTCTAATAAATATTGCATCTTGCAGCACAAGTTCACAGTCTCTAAAATGGGTGGAAGTAGTGAGGGATGTGAGGAAGCTCTAAGCATGTTTGGAAGAATGTCTTAATTTTAGCCTTGCAGGAATGTTGCATCTTCTCAAAGGGGTGAATAGGTGTGACATGGTGTCAAGCAAGTATCAGAGAATATCTGTTTATTTCACTAAGAGACTCATAAGCTCTGACAGGGAATTCTAGTGTAGAGTGTCCCTGCCCATGGCAGGGGGGTTGGAACTAGCTGATCCTTGTGGTCCCTTCCAACCCTAACTGAAACTATGAAACTATGAATTCAGGTTCTACTCATCTGAAAACCTAGTATCAAAAAATAAACCTGGCTGTATCAGGTGAGATCCAAAGTCCACCAAATCGTTGTGCTGTTTCTCTAAGTGCCCAAAAGCAAATGACTGGCAAAAAGTGACACCAGGCCAGGATGGAACAAAGTTATCCTGGGGCATTCTTATATCTATGACCAATCTGCGGTTCAAGAACCTCTAAATCGAAGTTGGTAGCTGTAAGGGAAGCCCTTCTGCAGTTCAGTCATAAGTGAAAAGGAGGAAGTACAGGCAGGGTTAGATCACTAATGTAAAGCTTAGTTTTAGGAGATGGGAGCTTTAACACCAGTACTGGCACTATGTTTGGTAGTGATTTTGCATGTGTCATTGCATTCCTGTGTCTCTGGTTTTCTTTGCAGCTGTCATTCATGACTGCTTCAGACAGCAATCAGCTCAGGCTCGTCTCTGTATGTGCACTGACTGTGTACTTGCTCTTTGGACTACAGGACTCCGAGCTCTTTTGATTGTTCAAGTACTACTATAAACCAGCACTACTTCAGTGGGTTCAACAGGCAGTCTTGCTCAACAGGAAACACATAAGTAGTCGGTGTTTTTGACAATTATATCCTTCTGATGACATGACAGATCATGAGTGTGCCCAATTAAATTATTTCCTTCCTGAAGGATTTGATCTTTCTTATCTAAAACTGACATTAGCAACCAAGCTTTGTCAGTCAGCACACTCTAGAGGAGTGTACAGAGCTTTAGCATTCAAAGAAATGGAGGTTGCTAGGAACTCAGGATGTTATTCAAGAGCTCAATTTCTGCACTGAGAGTTTCTCTCTACCTAATCCATACTTGACAAGTTTTTGGATGGATCTGCTTATAATCTTTGAAAGATAAAAATTCCACAGCCTTCTCAGGAAACTGTTCCCCATGTTTAACTTGTCCTTTTATTCTTCCTAATGTTTCATTTACCTTTTTTAACTCTTTGAAATGTTTTTTTTTTTTTTAAACCCATTACTTCTTGTTCTAACCATGTGTACAAAGGAAGCAGTTTATTCTCTGCCTAAGACTTCTATTGATATACTTGCAGACTGATGCTTACCCTAAAGCTGCTTTGACAACTCTATGGAAGGAAAAGATGTTTTATACTTTGGAATGACATGGTATTTCTGTTCTCTGTGGAAAGGAGACATGGGTAAAAGCACAGGAAAAAAGAGGCGGCAAAGAACCCTGAAACATTATATAAGACTTATTTTTATTGCAAAAAGGACAAATCCATGACATTACCTTACACAGCTGAATAGAGAACTAGGCAATCTCATACACCGCTCCTTATAGCCAGCAGACCAGTACATGCAGTTCTGCATGCAAACAGGTCAATGGCATTGCTGGGAAATTGTGTTCATTTGTGGGTGCATCTTTGCTCTCCCACAAGAAATACATACTTCTCCTTTTGCTTTTGATCCAAAGCTCTGTCCAACACTTTCTTAAAACTCAGAATGTAAGAAGTCTACGAGGATGAGCAGAGGATTGGATCTCCACTCCTATGATTAAGAGAAATAGAACTGATGGGCATTGGAGGACTATTTAACACCATATCACTTGTTCTTTTAATGGACATAGGGATTATCATGACTAGAACTGTGCTAAGAATCACTCAATTGGTTGGTCAGCATCCTATCAGTCACTCTGGAGAGAGAAGCTCCGAGGAGACCTAATTGTGGCCTTCAGTATCTGAAGGGGGCCTACAGAAGGGGGAGGGACTTTTTAGGGTGTGAGGGAGTGGTAGGACTGGGGGGAAAGGAACAAATCTAGAAATGGGTAGATTCAGATTGGATGTTAGGAAGAAGTTCTTCCCCATGAGGGTGGTGAGAGACGGGCACAGGTTGCCCAGGGAGGTGGTGGAAGCCTCATCCCTGGAGGTTTTTAAAGCCACACTGGATGTGGCTCTGGGCAACCTGATCTAATGTGAGGGGGCCCTGCCCATGGCAGGGGGGGTGGAACTGGATGATCCTTGAGTTCCTTTCCAGCCCTAACAATTCTATGAGTCTATGGCCAGTTCACATAACATTGTTCTCTTCAAATATGTCTTCTGAGAGTGATAATCACTGAATGGTAAAGGTTGGAAAGGACTTATGGATGTTCTGCTAAAGTGGATTCACTCCTGGATTGCACAGGAGTGTGTACAGTGTGAGTTTTGAGTATCTCAGAGAAAGAAAGTCCAGAACCTCTCTGGGCAGCCTGTTCCAGTGCCCACAGGTAATTTTCTGAGATGAGAAAAGACATTAAAAATACTTTTGGAAGAATGAAAATATTTTCCATTTAAGCTTGAGAAAAGGTGAAATGTTTTCTTCTCAAAAACAGTTCCAGTGGTGAAAAGATATTTTTGATCTCAAATTCCTGCATTGCTGTTCCACCATCCTGTGTAACATCCATCACAAAAGGTAAATGTTTAAAACATTAAAGCCAAGGTTGAAAATGTGATCCAGCATGTAGTGCTCAGAAGATATAAAGGTGTTCAAAGCAGGATAAAAGTTAGGATGGTCCTTGAGATTTTCTGATCTTTAGAACACCTATAAACACATGGCTAATGAAATGAGCCTAAAATTGTCTTCATGAAATGCTTGGAATGTTTGTCCAAAAAAAGTCCCAGACCTATTTCTGTTCCTTTAAAAGTAACGTTGAGACAAACAGAGGTTTGTTGACAGGTACTGATTAGTGGTTAAGAGCTGTTTCCTTTCTATTCTCTTTCTCCTTACTGTGTGGGGATGCTGTGGTCCATGAGTTCTTTTTTTTTTTACTCTTTTTTTTGTTTTGTGTTTGATTTATCTGCATCAGTTGAGGGACTGCAGTTAAGCATAGTGACTCACTGCACACACACACATCTGGATACAGAATAGGCACTTATGAGAGGGGAAGACCCAGAGGTTTGGAGCTCTATATTGCCACTCTCTGATCATAGAATCATAGAACCGGCAAGGTTGGAAAAGACCTCAGAGATCATCAAAGCCCAACCTCTCACTCAACACCTCAGGACTAACTAAACCATGGCTTTAAGTGCCACATCCAATCCTTTTTTGGACGCCTCCAGGGATGGTGACTCCACCACCTCCCTGGGCAGCACATTCCAATGGCAAATCTATCTTTCTGGGAAGAACTTTCCCCTCACCTCCAGCCTAAACTTGCCCTGGCACAGCTTGAATATGTGTCCTCTTGTTCTGGTGCTGGTTGCCTGGAAGAAGAGGCCAGCCCCCACCTGCCTACAACCTCCTTTCAGGTAGTTGTAGAGAGCAAGAAGGTCTCCCCTGAACCTCCTCTTCACCCGGCTAAACCACCTCAGCTCCCTCAGCCTCTCCTCACAGGGCTGTGCTCCAGACCTCCCCCCTGCCTCGTTGCCCTTCTCTGGACATGTTCAAGAGTCTCAATGTCCTTCTTAAATGGAGGGGCCCAGAACTGGACACAGGACTCAAGGTGTGGCCTAACCAGTGCTGAGTACAGGGCAGAATGACTTCCCTGCTCCTGCTGGCCACACTATTCCTGATACAGAGCATCTGTTCCAGATTGTGTTTCGGGAACAGTCTCTCCTCTCAGCAAATCTGCCATCAATTCTGTTACATCTTACTTACAGAAGTCTTTTGTGTAGATAAGCAGCAGCAAAGTGTGTAGCAGACAAAGGGAAACAAACACTGGATCACTAGGACAGTATTTGTTCAGCTGTTCCAGCTTAGTAGCTATTGTAACACATGCTCCATTTTTAGGTTAGAGAAAGAAAGGGAGAATGAAAAAGGCAGAGAAATGCCTTTTTCTACCTCCACCTTTGAGATGATTCAGGAACACTTAAAACACCCCCAAAATCTGAATGGGAAAATATTACCCATGCAGCAGAGATCTATAGCAAAGAAGCCAGGTCACTAATACTTCTGAGTGATTACAGGAAACATCTTTCTCAGAGTAATGAAAACTTCTGATATGTAAACTTGGGCTGTAATTCCTTTTTCTCCCCCTCTATTAAAATGATAAGATAGCACATGTAGCTGTGCATTTCCCACTCACTATGGCTCTGTTGATGGTTTCCAGAGAAGCTGTTTTGTCTCCAGAGGTTAAGGTTGAAGGCAACCCATAACGTGGATGAAATACCAAAACTCTCTAAACCTCATTCTTGTGGAATTCAGTTCGCTGCTGCCTTGAAAAGACATTATAAATCTTGGCAACAAGACACTGATTTCAGGAAGAGGGGATTAAAAAAGCTGTGTGCTTCAAGGAATAAGGCCAAGCTGAATTCTGTTGATCATCATAGGGAATTAATGAAATGAACAGTATTTTAATTAGGCAAAGTTAATAAAATCAAACCTCTATTTACTAAGAGGTCATCTCCTTCAACTTTTATTCATGTTGATTAGCAACAGTGAAGGAAGCAGAGACTGGCTGAATCACAATGAGTAAGTCATCCCTGTCTTGGGAAAATGTATAGCTATAAAGCACAATGATTGACTACATTTGAACTAGTTGGCTATTAAACATTCTTTGTCTCTAAGTGCTGATGTGCACAAAATCAATGTTAATCTTGGATGCTGACTGTTTTCAACCATCATAGGCTGAGCTGATTCTTAGCACAGTTCTAGTAGTGCATGATAAAAGGAAAATTATCCCTTATGTCCTAAAAGTTAAAAGAAAGTAAGTGATATATGGTGTTAAAATAGTCCTCCAAAGTGCATGCCATCAGAGGGTTCAAGGTTTGACTGAATCAATTCACTTTTCTTAATCAAATGTGCATCACATGGAGGTTTTCTGAGTAACAAGAATTTCATCTCATCTACCCAAAGGCTGATTCCACCTGAGCAGTTCTGACATGATGCAAAATTAAACTCCAACATATTGTCAGCTCCGCAGTACCTTCAGAAGGATGACTGCCATGAGGACAGGGCTTGATGTTAGCTGTGTACTTAACAGAGATTTGGGTGAGGAGGAGGGAGTTAAGCACAAGTAATGTGCTAAAATGTGTTATTTAGTTACTTGCTTTGGCCACAGATGTGAGCAGGGAGGTCATTCTGCCCCTGTACACTGCACTGGTTAGGCCACACCTTGAGTCTGTGTCCAGTTCTGGGCCCCTCAGTTTTAGGAAAGATGTGAGTTGCTGGAAGGTGTCCAGAGAAGGGCAACAAAGCTGGGGAGGGGTCTGGAGCACAGCCCTGTGAGGAGAGGCTGAGGGAGCTGGGGTTGCTTAGCCTGGAGAAGAGGAGGTTCAGGGGAGACCTTCTTGCTCTCTACAACTACCTGAAGGGAGGTTGTAGCCAAGTGGGGATTGGTCTCTTCTCCCAGGCAACCAGCACCAGCACAAGAGGACACAGTCTGCAGCTGTGCCAGGGGAGGTTTAGGCTGGATATTAGGAAGAAATTCTTCATAGAGAGAGTGATTGCACATTGGAATGTGCTGCCCAGGGAGGTGGTGGAGTCACCATCACTGGAGGTGTTTAGGAAGAGACTGGATGGGGTGCTTGGTGCCATGGTTTAGTTGATTAGATGGTGTTGGGTGATAGGTTGGACTCAATGATCTTGAAGGTCTCTTCCAACCTGGTCTATTCTATTCTATTCTATTCTATTCTATTCTATTCTATTCTATTCTATTCTATTCTATTCTGTCTAGAAACTCTTGCAAAGCAGTGAATGTCCAGCAAAGCATCAACTTCATGTTTTTCTCCTGGTTTTGTTGATAGTTGATTACTTGAAATTACCTCATATAGCAGGAGACTGATGAGTACACAGCTAGTGCTTCTTTTTAAAAAAGTAAATCAGAGACAGAATTTGTCTGAGCTGAAACTTTTGGGAAGCTTTATGTGCATTTTTTTCTTTTTACTATAAGATATATAACTGATATTACTTAGCAATAATAAGACAATAAATAGCTTAATTACTTATGCAGCAATTGCTCTGTCAGAAATCTAATTACTTCTTGCTGCTCCACAAGTCCTTGTCATGGGGGAATCTCCCAGTACAAGGGTTTGGGTAAAGGTAATTAGTGTTTTCTAATCATCTCCTCCCATTATTTTACACTACATTGAATTTAATATGCCAGTTTAATCTATTGGCAGCCAGAAGCTCCATGGCAGTTTGCTATTTCATTCTAGTTGTGCTCTTGTAGCCAGGAGAGTAAATGATTCCTATTCTACCCAGCATACACCTCCCCTCACAGCAGAAAACAACCGGGCAAAGAAACACCCAGGGAAGAACAGCGATAACCAACAGCAGCAAGCGCTGCAGAGCCTGTGTTGGGTTCAACTGCAAGAATTCAGTTGGGAGGTGCAGAAAGTCATGCCTACAGAAAAACAGGCAAGGTGTTTCCAACTGACCAGTTGAAACCACACATATTTTCTTCTAAGGCCTCTCCTGAAGGAATCCACCCAGGGATAGGATACCAGGGAAACAATTGTGTTGTTTGTTTGTTTGTTCTCTGAAGCTTTCTTATAGCAGCTTGTACTTGCATTGCTTGAAGAGTGAAGCCCATCTTCGTCTTAGGATATAATCTCTGGGCCCCTCAGTTCAAGAAGGACATTGAGACACTTGAACATGTCCAGAGAAAGGCAACGAGGCTGGGGAGAGGTCTGGCGCACAGCCCTGTGAGGAGAGGCTGAGGGAGCTGGGGTTGCTTAGCCTGGAGAAGAGGAGGCTCGGGGGACACCTTCTTGCTCTCTACAACTACCTGAAGGGAGGTTGCAGCCAGGAGGGGGTTGGTCTCTTCTCCCAGACACCCAGCACCAGAACAAGAGGACACAGTCTCAAGCTGTGCCAGGGGAGGTTTAGGCTGGAGGTGAGGGGAAAGTTCTTCCCAGAAAGAGAGATTGGCCATTGGAATGTGCTGCCCAGGGAGGTGGTGGAGTCCCCATTCCTGGAGGTGTTCAAGAAGGGACTGGACATGGCACTTGAAGCCATGGTTTAGTTAGTGATGAGGTGTTGGGTGCTAGGTTGGACTTGATGATCTTTGAGGTATTTTCCAACCTTATTGATTCTATGATTCTCTTTGATTCTCTGAGATGGGCATTGTCTGAACCTGAGTCATACATATCAGAGAATAGGACCTATTCTCCTTCAAAATGAGGAATAATGGGTTTTACATCATAATTTCATTCCTAATTCAGATAGATTTTTACCTGGACATTTTGTAGCACTGATAGAAAATATGAAGATTCATCTCACCCAAGTCTAAATTGGTCTGAATTCCCTCAGTTAGTCAGTGAGAGGTGTAGGCAAGTACACAGGGTGATTCAGCCCTTTGGTGAGGTAAATTGTTCTCTGCTGTCCTCAGTGAAGGGGATTTAGGATGAATACATTCCAACATATGTTATGTGCTAAGAATCAGGGAAGATAATCCTTGACCAACACTTGCCTTTCCCAAGTGGCATATTGGAAAAGCAGAGGTGTCCTTGTTCTCCATGTGGCTGGATGGATATGAGGTGCTTCCTTGGCTACAGGTTTAATGTATATCCATCCTCTAAATGTGGGGGAAGTCTATGGAGGGAGTCTACTTAAGCAGAGGAATTATCCAAGTACAGGAAAGAGAACTCTTCACCCTGAACCCTTTTTGTCATCAACCATATAGTAAATTCACATTCCTACCTACTCCTTCTCCTACTGCTTATGATCAAAACAAGGTTCTGGCATCTTCTGCTGCCTTCTGCCTTGAAAAGGAGCTGTCAATAGGATGTGCCAAGGAATACCTGAGCCTAATAAACAGAGGGTGAATGCTTCCCCACTGACTGAGGAATTAAGCACCTGAAAATCCTTCCAGTGATGGGAATTCCCAGACAGGACTGTCCTGGAGAGCTCAAACTTCAAAACGTTGAATCAATTGCTTTTTGTGCACCTCAGAAGAGAAATTTCAAGAAAGCAATTTGATTTCTGGCCATGATTTTAGCCCACTGATTCCATCACAGGCTGGCATTTCACAGCCTGGAATCCTGGCTGACAGTCCTCAGAGAGAGATCAGAGTAAAGCTGAAGGCACAAAACTACAAAATAAGTTCCAAGATTGCTCTCAGTTCCCCTTATGTAGCAGCTTTAATGGTGACCCTCTCCTGCAGGGCTCTTAGGGCAGAATTCACACTCTCATGTAGTGTTACTAACACTTTATATCACAGAATCACAGAATCACCAAGGTTGGAAGAGACCTCAAAGATCATCAAGTCCAACCTCTCACCACAGACCTCATGACTAGACCCTGGCACCAAGTGCCACATCCAATCCCCTCTTGAACACCTCCAGGGATGGGGACTCCACCACTTCCCTGGGCAGCACATTCCAATGGCCAACAACTCTCTCAGTGAAGAACTTTCTCCTCACCTCGAGACTAAACTTCCCCTGGTGCAGCTTGAGACTGTGTCCTCTTGTTCTGGTGCTGGGTGCCTGGGAGAAGAGACCAAGCCCCTCCTGGCTACAACCTCCCTTCAGGTAGTTGTAGAGAGCAAGAAGGTCTCCCCTGAGCTTCCTCTTCTCCAGGCTAAGCAACCCCAGCTCCCTCAGCCTCTCCTCACAGGGCTGTGCTCCAACCCCCTCCCCAGCTTTGTTGCTCTTCTCTGGACACTTTCAAGCGGCTCAATGTCCTTCTTAAACTGAGGGGCCTGGAACTGGACACAGGACTCAAGATGTGGCCTAACCAGTGCTGAGTACAGGGGCAGAATGACCTCCCTGCTCCTGCTGGCCACACTATTCTTGATGCATGCTTATACTAAGTGAGTATTATTTAATTTTACTTTGGAAAAAAAAGTGCCAGATTTTATTCTGATAGAAAAATTATTTGTAGAAGAAATCCCCAGCTCTAATCCTTCATGCTCCTCAAAAGCACTGACAAAACAATATCTGCTGTAGTATAAGGCTTTCTAGAGGTCTACAAATTAAATTGCTTTCAAGACCACAGTTACAAATCTTTCCAGATAGAGAATTTTGCCTTTATACTTTCGGTTGGTTGGTTTTGGATGGGTTTCTTCTTGCTTTTGGGTTTTTGTGGTTGGGTTTTTTTGGTTGGTTGGTTGGTTTGGGTGGGCATTGCTCTCCTTTCGATTCATTTCAGTATGGTTGGATCCCATTAAGAGTGTAGCTCTCATAACTATTCTAATTAGGGTATTCAAATGGGGTCTCAAGTCAGACATAGCAGCAGTAACTAATATCAATAAGCCTTTATTTTCTTTGACTATTTTGGGGTAGTGTTTTTTTGCTACTGTTGATTTTTTCTACTCAGAGGAAAATCCAGTTCTGGATATTCTCCTTAATGCTCCTTCTTAGAAGTCTGGCAATAGTTTGCATACTGAGAGAATCAGCTATCATGTTACCATAGAATCCTAGAACCATGGCACCATTTATTTGTGTTCCCTTGTCTTTATGTATTTTATGTTTTTACTCTTCTGTCTGATTCTATGTCTGAGGATTATATATGTGGTCTGTGCCTCCCAGACACCCCAGACTCCTATGTTACATCTACGAATCTTAAGTTCTGAAGTAATATTGATGATAGATTCTGCAGTGCTCTTAATTAAGTAGTTTTCTAACTGTTGGTTCAGACATTAAAATATTTTAGTCCATTAAGCCCCATAACATCCTTGTGAGTAAGCTCAGGAAGTGTGGCATAGAACAGGCAGTGAGAAGGATTAGGAACTGGTCACAAAATAGACACCCAAGAGTGGTGGTCAATGGTGTCAAGTCCAGCTCAGAGCTGTAACTAGTAGAGTCCCCCAGGGATCCCTGCTGGAACTGGCCCTGTTCAACATCTTCATCACTGACATTGATGAGGGGACAGACAGGCAGATAGACAGTGTCTACTCAGCAAGTTTACTGACAATACCAAACTGGGAGGAGGCTTGGCTGAGATACCTGAAGGCTGTGTGGCCACTCATCAAGACCTGAACAAACTGGAGAGCTGGGCAGAGAGGAACTTAATGAGGTTCAACAGGGACAAGTGCAGAGTCCTGCATCTGGGAAGAAAGAATAAACTGCACCAGTACAGGTTAGGAGGTGATCTGCTGGAGAGCAGCCCTGTGGAGTAGGAGCTCGGAGTGCTGGTGGATAACAAGTTATCCATGGGTCAGCAATGGGCCCTGGTGGCCAAGAAGGCCAATGAGATCCTGGGGTGCATTAAGAGAAGTGTGTCCAGCAGATCCAGGGAGGTTCTCCTCCCCTCTACTCTGCCCTAGTGGACCTCACCTGGAATATTGAACCCATTTTGGGCTCACCAGTTCAAGAAGGACAGGGATCTGCTGGAGAGAATCCAACAGACAGCGACCAGGGTGATTAAGGAACTGGAGCACGTGCCTATGAGGAGAGGCTGAGAGACCTGGGGCTGGTTAGTTTGGAGAAGGCTGAGGGGGGATTTGATAAAGGTTTATAAATATCTGAGGGCTGAGTGTTAAGAGGGAGGGGACAGGCTCTGCTCCATTGCACCCTGTGATAGGACTAGGGGTAATGGATATAAGGAAGTTCCACCTCAACATGAGGAAGAACTTCTTTAGTGTGAGGGTGACAGAGCACTGGAACAGGCTGCCCAGAGAGGTTGTGGAGTCTCCTTCTCTGGAGACTTTCCAGACCCATCTGGATGTGTTCCTGTGCAACCTGCTCTGTGGTCCTGCTCTGGCAGGGGAGTTGGACTCGATGACCTTCAGAGGTCCCTTCCAACACCTAACATGCTGTGATCCTGGGGTTGACTTCCTGTCTGAGACTTTTACATGTGAGTCCTCTCTCACATGCTTAGAAAGAAATGGAGAGTTTGAGCATTCAGGAGAAAACAGCTCAGTCAGTCATTTAAATCAGGGATTGTTCTCAGCCAGTCCTCACATAAACAATTCCAAACCTCAGAGTCGCTGTTGCGAACCACAGGGCACAATTTGTCTTTTATTTCAGAATTAACATCTTAATTGGCTATCTTGTTATTAGATCTTAGAAAAGATGTTCCAATGATCCTTGTTATTTAATCAAGATACAGTAAATGATTTTCTAAATGGAATTTTGTATCCTAGTGTCTATGGTTATTGCAAAATTCATTTGAATGAAAACAAGGATCTTAATTAAGGCTTTTGTTCTACCTCTGAAATAAATTCAGGTCCTGGGTTAAGGCTGACTAATGAAACTTCTCTGGAGCTGTGAATTATCTTTATTTTGAAGCAAAGGCTTTGCATGAAAATGTAAACATGGCTTTGCTGTATCCACCTTGCTTTTTGCCTAAGACTTGTTTTCTGATGAAAAATTCCCGAGTGGAAGTTTGGCAGAGATTTCACAGCGTCCATTCGCCTGGCCTTCCTTATATAACATGCTCTTGGAGTGTTAGCTTAGAGTCCAACCAGCCCCCATGCATTAGAGTCCTGTGCCAGATTATTATTGATTATGTAAGAGGAATTTGTCATTCATTAATTCACAGTTCAATTTTAATGTTGAAAAAAAGGCATTGAGATGAGACAGCTCTGTCAGCGCTGCACATTGTTTGAATTATGATGTTGAACAAACTAACTTTGTTCACACTGTTCATTACTGAGCTTTTATTAACATCTGAACTGTGATTATTTTTTTTTACTGCATTACCTCCACCCAGCTTTATGTTCAGAAACACTAATCCAGAGATTGTTAAATATTCACTGTACAAGGATGTGCACAATATAATCCTTCTCTACCTTCAGAGAGTCAAAATTAAGCCTGAAATACTGGTTGCAAAAAGTATGCATGTCCAGTGAGGAGGCTGAGCATTTCCATACTTCCTTCCTCCATACTTTAAAGACCTGGTAGTGAATTTATATCATGAAATTCAGTGAATTCTGAGATTTGGAAAATAAGTAACCTAATGTGAGAATATACAGAAGATTACCCAGCTATACTGCAACAAAGAAGACTCATAAGTGCAACTGACTTGTTAAATTGTTGTCTGCAGCTGTTGATTCCATACATTTCCAAATAGAATAGGAGTAGAGTAGAGTAGAGTACAGTAGAGTAGAGTAGAGCAGTGCAGAGCAGAGCAGAGTAGAGTAGAGCAGAGTAGACTAGAGTAGACTAGACTAGACTAGACTGGAATGGACTGGAATAGAATAGAATAGAATAGAATAGAATAGAATAGAGTAGAGTAGAGTAGAGTAGAGTAGAGTAGAGTAGAGTAGAGTAGAATAGGATAGGATAGGATAGGATAGGATAGGATAGGATAGGATAGGATAGGATAGGATAGGATAGAATAGACCAGACCAGGTTGGAAAAGACCTTTGAGATCATCAAGTCCAACCTATCACCCAACACCATTTAATCAACTAAACCATGGCACCAAGTGCCCCATCCAGTCTCCTCTTAAACACCTCCAGGGATGATGACTCCACCACCTCCCAAGGCAGCACATTCCAATGGCGAATCACTCTAGCAGCAACACATTGTTAAGGATTGTGCAGTGATCTACATTCTCTTCAACTTGTGCTTTGTGAACCTATGACGTGCTTCAAGAAGGCCACAGAAGGTCATTACAACCAATAAGCACAAATGTATTAAGTGTGCTTCTATTAGCCAGATCCAGGCAACCAGAACAAGAGGACACAGTCTCAAGCTGTGCCAGGGGAAGTTTAGGCTGGAGGTGAGGAGAAAGTTCTTCCCAGAAAGATAGATTGGCCATTGGAATGTGCTGCCCAGGGAGGTGGTGGAGTCACCATCCCTGGAGGTGCTCAAGAGGGTATTGGACGTGGCACTTGAAGCCATGGTTTAGTTAGTCCTGAGGTGTTGGGTGATAAATTGGACTCTGATCTCTGAGGTCTTTTCCAACCTTATTGATTCTATGATCACAAGGTGAATGGCACTGGAACCTGTTGTGCAAACATTCCACTTGTATTCTGGTTGAGAAGTCAGCATATTTTCAAGTTCTGATGAGACCAAAGGTTCCATATTCAGAAAGGTCTTGGACTGTGGAACAGAAGTCTTATTGGAATTACCAGATTGTGTTGCTCTAACCATTGCAAAAGTGAGTTCCCCCCCACCCCCATTTTGTAGTTCTAGTAACCTTGTCACTCTTGGATGCTCAGAAAACATACATGTTGTACACTTTTCCTCACTTCTGATGTTTTTCATTTGATTTTGTGTTTATGTGCAACATCTCTCTGGTGTCTTCACCATCCGGTAACAACAATAAGTAAAGCAATCGAGAATGATGATGGAAATCTGTGTGCAATGACAAATAAGCTCTTTACAGCTGAATACCTCATGATGGCACTAATTTAAAAACAAGCTCTTTAAAATGGTGTGTTTTGTTATGGCAGCTGAATTGCTGGCATGCCAAGGAGCTCACAGTGGAGAGAAGCTTCAAGTAGGCTGAAAAGCCCAGTGAAGGAGAGTCACTAGGTTAAAAATACCAAAGTGTTTTTATGCACAAGTGGTCTATCATTATAAGAGAAATGCAGTGGTTGTTTTGAAGCAAAACTCTTGGCTCTCTATCTATTATGCAGGGACATTGAAATGTTAGAAGGAAGGGGGAAGTTGCTCAACTTTATACACATCATTTTGGGGTTTTGCACAGTATCACAGAATCACCAAGGTTGGAAGAGACCTCAAAGATCATCAAGTCCAACCTGTCACCACAGACCTCATGACTAGACCATGGCACCAAGTGCCACATCCAAATCCCCTCTTGAACACCTCCAGGGATGGTGACTCCACCACGTTCCTGGGCAGCACATTCCAATGGTGAATGACTCAGTGAAGAACTTCCTCCTCACCTCCAGCCTAAACTTCCCTTGGTGCAGCTTGAGACTGTGTCCTCTTGTTCTGGTGCTGGTTGCTAGCGAGAAGAGACCAACCCCTTCCTGGATACAACCACCTTTCAGGTAGCTGTAGAGAGCAATGAGGTCTCCCCTGAACCTCCTCTTCTCCAGGCTAAACACCCCAGCTCCCTCAGCCTCTCCTCGTAGGGCTTGTGCTCAAGGCCTCTCCCCAGCCTTTTTGTACCATGGTCTCCCATTTCTTGAATCTGCAAAGGGGTTCATTTGTTTCAGATGTCCCAGATGTTATCTGTTCATGTGGAAACACAGAATCACAGAATTGTCAGGGACCTCAAGGACCTTCTAGTTCCAACATCTAGTTCCACATAGTTCCTGGATCATCCCTCTTTCCCTTTTTGATAATGGGAGTTATGTTTTCCCTTTTCCACTCTGTGGGAACTTCCCCAGACTGCCACAACTTTTGGAATATAATAGAGAACAATTTAGTGACCTCATCTGAGCCCTTGCCAGTGAAGACAGGTAAAGAAATGGTTGAGACCCTCCATGTTGAGCCTTCTCCATGTCACTTGTCACCAGTTCTCTTGTTTCTTTTCTGAGGGGCCCACACATTCTTCAGTATTCCTTTTGCCATTAAAGTACTTATAGAAACTTTTGCTATTCCCCTTGATCTCCCTGGCTAGATTTAATTCTAACTGAGCTTTAGCTTTTCTAACCAGGTCTCTTGCTGCTCAGACACCTTCCTTATATGCTACCCATTCTACCTGTCCTGACTTTCACTCCTTGTACAGTTTCTTTGTGTGTGACAGCGAGTTTAGGAGCACCTTGCTCCTCCAGGCAGGTTTCCTAACATTCTTTCCTGTCTTCCTCTTTGTGGGTATACTTTGCTCCTAGGCACAGAAAAGTTGAACCCTGAACACTGATCTGCCGTCCTGGGTTCCTCTTCCCTCTAGGGCTTTGTCCCACAATACTTTGGTCAGCAGATTCCTGAAGTTTACATGCCTAAAGTCCAGGGTTGTAAGCTTGGAATACATCTTCCTGGATCTTCCTCCTCAGGGAGGACCATGCCTGACGTGTTGGGCCCTGGGACAGCTGAAAGACTGCAGTCTTGGGCATCAGGTGGTCCAGTGCCATTTCATCCTCTGCGCTGGGCACACAGGACATTGTCTCTGAAATCACTACAATATGAGTATGCTCTTTGCCATGGTAAAAATGTGATTTCCATTCAGTCCTACTCACAGATCTCTTCTGGAGAAAACAAAAATGATCTCTGAGTTGACTGTCAAGATCAGTATGAGCCAACAAGTGTAAAAGAGACAATCGATAGCATTCTTGAGGTTTATTTACCATTTGTGTTGGAAATCTATGGCTCCTGCTATAAATCATCCCCTCTGTTGTCTATAAGAGGAAAGCAGTCAATTAGCTTAATTAGCTAATGATACAGTCTGAGACTGGAGGATTTGAATAACCTT
This sequence comes from Colaptes auratus, assembly GCA_015227895.2. Classification (NCBI taxonomy): domain Eukaryota; kingdom Metazoa; phylum Chordata; class Aves; order Piciformes; family Picidae; genus Colaptes; species Colaptes auratus. Next base: position 27,649,778 of record CM037631.1, read on the forward strand.
CAGACTTTCAAATACCTCTAATAAAGTAAAAATGTATTTTCATGCATGAACTCGAATGCATTTTTGGACTTTCCTTTCTTAGTGACAGAGAATTTATTGCCTAATTGCCAGTTGGACTGTTTAAATGAAGCTTCATGCCCCACATGGAGAAAGCTCCCAATTCTGATTTGCATGAAGGGTATATTCATACAAGTTCAGTGCTATTCAAATGTCCTGAACCTGGGCTGCATTGAAACACAGAATCACTGAATCACCAATTCTAATGGCTAACGACTCTCTCAGTGAAGAACTTTCTCCTCACCTGGAGCCTAAACGTCCCCTGGTGCAGCTTGAGACTGTGTCCTCTTGTTCTGGTGCTGGTTGCCTGGGAGAAGAGGCCAACCCCCACCTGGCTACAATCTCCCTTCAGGCAGTTGTAGAGAGCGATAAGGTCTCCCCTGAGCCTCCTCCTCTCCAGGCTAAGCAAGCCCAGCTCCCTCAGCCTCTCCTTGTAGGGCTTGTGCTTGAGGTCTCCCCCCAGCTTTACTGCCCTTCTCTGGATGCGTTCAATTGTCAGGGGGGTTGGAACTAGATGATCCTTGTGGTCCCTTCCAACCCTGACTGATACTATGATACTATGATACTATGATAAGTGTCTCAACGTCCTTCTTAAACTGAGGACCCCAGAACTGGACACAGGACTCAAGGTGTGGCCTAACCAGTGTGGAGTACTGGGGCAGAGTGACTTCCCTGCTCCTGCTGGCCACACTCTTCCTGATACAGGCCAGGATGCCATTGGCCTTCTTGGCCACCTGGGCACACTGCTGGCTCATGTTCAGCCAGCTGTCATCCAGCACCCCCAAGGTCCCTTTCTGCCTGGCTGCTCTCCAGCCACTCTGACCCCAGCCTGTAGCTCTGCATGGGGTTGCTGTGGCCAAAGTGCAGCACCCGGCCCTTGGCACCTTCAAAAGCGGAAAATGGAACCCACATGCATCTGCATAACTCTTACCAAGGCACTTGTCCCTGCTGATGTGGAAAGTCTGTGTAAAGCTTAAATTGAAACCTACACTTTACACAATCTGAAAAGACACTTGTCCTTTTTTCCTGTGTCCTCAAGGTCTCTTCAGTATCCAAATTCTGTAAGTAAAGCAGCTGTCCTTTATGCCCATGGATTACTCAGAAGACATTTGTGTGTTTAAAAAACCCCAATAATACATAAAATGACACTTTGGATGTGTTATACGTGTGATATTTTCTCTAACTGCAATAGAATTCTAAGGCATTTCATTTGATCTAGTGTGAGGTGTCCCTGCCCATGGCAGGGGGGGTGGAACTAGATGATCCTTGTGGTCCCTTCCAACCCTGACTGATTCTGTGATTCTATGATTCTGATGCCTTCCTCCTTGAAGATGTCCAGTCAAAACATTTTGGCCACCTTTGTCTGGAAAGAAACCTCAGATCTGGGGGCTTGTCCTTCATCCTAGAATGAGTTGTGCCAATGGATTTACAAAGCACTGCTCACAAGAGCTAGTAGGAAAGCAATATCCCTGTTTCCTATACAGATGATGTGCAAAACTTAAAGTGTGAATTCAGCTAATGTGAATAAAGCTAATGAAATATGTGTTAAATTTATTTAAATAGCACATGAATTTTCTTTTTGTTCTCAAATGCCTTGGAGAAAAATCAAAGCGAAGCATAATGGGGAGATCACAAGTTACATGCCAGTATGTATGCAAATTAAGTTGCTGATACTCATTCTCTGAATAATGATGAATAATGGCTTCCAACATTTAAGGATAAATTTAATATGAAGGAAAATGGATCTAATGGACAAGAGCTAGGGGGAAAAAAAGGTAAATAAAACTGGCAGAAGCCATAGTATAACACAGTGTTGGAAGGCAGAGGGAAAAACTGCTAAGCTGAAGGGATTTAACCAATCATGAGCTGAATGGAAGGAAAAATGAAACAGAGAACTTACAGGGGAGAGGTGATGTTAAACAACAAAGATAACTACTGTGATTAAGATAGGATAGGATAGAATAGAATTAAGCTGGTTAAGTCCAACCTATCACCCAACACAATCTCATCAACTAAACCATGGCACCAAGTGCCTCATTCAGTCTCTTTTTAAGCACTTCCAGTGATGGTGACTCCACCACCTCCCTGGGCAGCACATTCCAATGGCCAATCTCTTTCTGTCAAGAATTTCTTCCTAACATCCAGCCTAAACCTCCCCTGGCACAGCTGCAGACTGTGTCCTCTTGTTCTGGTGCTGGGTGCCTGGGAGAACAGACCAACCCCCACCCTGGCTACAACCTCCTATCAGGTAGCTGTAGAGAGCAATAAGGTCTCCCCTGAGCCTCCTCTTCTCCAGGCTAAGCAACCCCAGCTCCCTCAGCCTCTCCTCACAGGGCTGTGCTCCAGACCCCTCCCCAGCTTTGTTGCTCTTCTCTGGACACCTTCCAGCAACTCAACATCTTTCCTAAACTGAGGGAATAAACCAGATCTTCAGCTGTGCCTCTACTGGAAATAAAGTATCCTTAGCAGGAATTGGAAGCTACCTTAAATTCCCTGGGCTACTCTCACCAGGCCAGTTCCATCAAGGAAACATATTAAGGATTTAAAAATAAAGGAGATGCTTTTTTCCTCCATATGATAACCTCAAAACCCCAAATTAAACTGCTGGATTGAAGTTCTTTCTTCTAGCCACCAGTGAAACTGAAAACTGCATTTCTTTTGCACTTTCAGTATGTGACCCTTCATCTGAGCAGTTCAAGATTGCAAAAATTCACCATCAAAGGCTGCTGGGAAAATAATATAATACCACTTCAATATTTATTAGCCCTTTTCCTCCTCTAACTCCAAGGAATTAAATAATTATGAATGCTCACAAAAATCTGGATTGATGGGGAGCAGTAGTGCCTATGCCAAGACAAACATTTTAATTCAAAGACAAAAGGACATGTGTTTTGGAATGGTTTCTGCTTGTGCACAAGAGTGTTAATTAGGTACTGCCAAAAAAACAACAACAAGAGACCTCTCATTGCATGAGTTTTGAGCAATGTGAGTTTAAAACCATCCCCAGGCCTTGAAACAAGCCCAAGCAAAGCTATTGCTTTTAAGATGCAATACTGTTGTTTTGCAGCTCAGGTTGTGATTATTTAATTATCCATATAGCCAAGTGGCACCAGCAGTTGGCTGCTGTCATGTTATGAGGTAGGAAGCGGCGGCAGCTGGAAGTGACTTAACAAGATCCCCTCCATTGTATTTCATTGTCATCTAGTGGTACACAAACAAGAGAAATAGTCTGTTGTACTTTGTGCAGGTTTTACATCAAGAAATTGGGCAGTCTGTGACCTTGAAGCTGAATGACATCACCATTCATGGACTCCCAACCCTGACTGATACTATGATACTATGACTATGCAGATATTGCTCTTGTGACCACTTAGCAAATGCTCATGATCTGAATCTGGCATTCGCAAACTTTGTGTCGGGAAATGCAGTTTGGGACAAGGCATTTCAAAGCTTATCCATAGGAGCTGGCTGGTTCAAGTCTTTGACTAAAGCTGTAGTGTAAGTTGAGGCAGGGTTACAGGTTAGGAGGAAAGTGCAGGGTGCTGCACTTTGGCCACAGCAACCCCATGCAGTGCTACAGGCTGGGGTCAGAGTGGCTGGAGAGCAGCCAGGCAGAAATGGACCTGGGGGTGCTGATTGACAGCTGGCTGAACATGAGCCAGCAGTGTGCCCAGGTGGCAAAGAAGGCCAATGGCATCCTGTCCTGTATCAAGAATAGTGTGGCCAGCAGGAGCAGGGAGGTCATTCTGCCCCTGGACTCAGCATTGGTTAGGTCACACCTTGATTCCTGTGTCCAGTTCTGGGCCCCTCAATTTAAGAAGGTCATTGTGACACTTGAACGTGTCCAGAGAGCTGGGGAGGGGTCTGGAGCAAAGCCATATGAGGAGAGGCTGAGGGAGCTGGGGTTGCTTAGCCTGGAGAAGAGGAGGCTCAGGGGAGACCTTCTTGCTCTCTACAACTGCCTGAAGGGAGGTTGTAGCCAGGTGGGGCTTGGTCTCTTCTCCCAGGCAACCAGCACCAGAACAAGAGGACACAGTCTCAAGCTGTGCCAGGGGAAGTTTAGGCTGGAGGTGAGGAGAAAGTTCTTCCCAGAAAGAGTAATTGGCGATTGGAATGTGCTACCCAGGGAGGTGGTGGAGTCATGGTCCCTGAAGGTGTTCAAGAGGGGATTGGATGTGGCACTTGTTGCCATGGATTAGTACTCATGAGGTGTTGGGTGACAGGTTGGACTTGATGATCTTTGAGGTCTCTTCCACCCTTATTGATTCTATGATTCTATGGTAGGATTCATTCTCTGGGAAAAAAATGACCTGGAGATGCTGGTGGAGAGCAGGATGGCTGTAAGCTGGCAATGTGCTGCTGTGGCCAAGAAAGCCAATGGCATACTAGGGTGCATAAGGAAGAGAGTGGCAAGCAGGTTGCAGGAGACTCTCCTCCTCATATGCTCTGCCCTGCTAAAGCCTCATGTGCAGTATTGTGTCCAGTTCTGGGCTCCCTGGTTGAAGCAGGACAGAGAACTGCTTGAGAGGGTACAGCAAAGAGCTATAAAGATTGATAGGAAATAAAAACATCTCTCTCTCTTATGAAGAAAGGCTGAGCAACTTCAGGATTTTTAGTCTAGGAAAGAGAAGACTAAGGGGGGGGATCTTTATCAATGCTTATAAATACTTAAAGGGTTACTGTCAAGATGACATCAAAGTTATCCTGTCTTCTCAGTGGTGTCTGGTGACAGGAAAAGAGGTAATGGGCAAACGCTGAACATAAGAAGTTCATCTAAGTTTCATCTAAACATGAGGAGGAACTTCTTTATTTTCTGGATGGTGGTGGGACACTGGAACAGGCTGCCCACAGAGCCAGTGGAGTCTTCATCTCTGGAGTTATTTGAAACCTGCCTGGACACCATTCTGTGCAACCTGCTCTATGTGAACCTGCACTGGCAAGAGGGTTGATCTAGATGATCTCCAGAGGTCCCTTTAAACCTTTGTCAGTCTGTGATTCTGTGATTCAGTTATCATACTAGAAGCAAATATTATACATATGTAAGCTAGAACTGTTTCAGTTTGGTGAAAACATATCTCTGATCCTTAGAAAAGTTCTACAAGGGCAGTAAGAAATGCCCTGGGACTGGATGCATTTTACTTAATTTCAGCTGGCTAGAGGTTTGATATGTGACACAAGCTGATACATTAGTTTTGCTTTATGGTGAATGGATAGAGATAGACATTTCTGCAGGTCACTTCATTCTTCCCTAAAATAGACTCCTCCTGTTGTTTTCATCACTTCTATAAGGAAAACACAAGATCCATTTTAGATGTTGCATTTACTCTGTCCTCTATCTGCCAGTACAAGAGTATGGATATCCTTTATGTCCCTGTTCTGAGGGTACAAATGGATAAGCAACTGAATATGAGCAAGCAGGTAGCCAAGAAAGCCAATGGCATCCTGGCTTGTATCAGAGATGCTGTGTCCAGCAGGAGCAGGGAGGTGGTTGTCCCCTTGTCCTCAGCTCTGGTGAGGCCACACCTTGAGTATTGTGTCCAGTTTTGTGCACCTCAATACAGGAGAGATGCAGAGGTGCTGGAGCAAGTGCAGAGGAGGCCAACAAAGCTGGGCAGCTGGGGAAGGGCCTGGAGAATAAATCTTATGAGGAGCAACTGAAGGAGCAGGAGCTACTTAGTTTGAAAAAGAGGAGGCTGAGGGGAGACCTCATCACTCTCTAAAAATACCTGAAAAGACATTGTGGAGAGGCTGGTGCCCATCTCTTCTCACAGGTAATTAGTGATAGAACAAGAAGGAATGGCCTGAAGCTACAACTGGGTAGGTTCAGACTGGAAATTAGGAATAAAATCTTCACAGCAAGAGTGGTCAGGCATTAGAATGTGCTGCCCAGGGAGGTGGTTGAGTCACCAACCCTGGATATCAGGCTAGCAGGTAGTGATAGGACTAGGGGGAATGGAATGAAGCTGGAGGTGGGGAGATTCAGGCTGGACATGAGGAGGAAGTTCTTCCCCATGAGAGTGGTGAAGCCCTGGAATGGGTTGTCCAGGGAGGTGGTTGAGGCCCCATCCCTGGAAGTGTTTAAGGCCAGGCTGGATGAGGCTCTGGCCAGCCTGATCTAGTGTGGGGTGTCCCTGCCCATGGCAGGGGGGTTGGAACTAGATGATCCTTGTGGTCCCTTCCAACCCTGACTGATACTGTGATATACTATGATACATTTAAAAAGCATTTGGGTGTGGTGAGTGGGGATATGGTTTAGGGATGAACCTTGCAGTAGGGTTATCTGTTGGACTTGGTGATCCTGAGGGTCTTTTCCAACCTGAATGTTTCTGTGCTTCTGTTTTATAACGACTAGACTTTTTCAACTGTTTTAAGCACTATGAAGTGGAGACTTGTTTATAGGCAACTAAATCAAACATCAGTTGTTGAGATTTGGCTAGATAAACAACTTACTGGTGATTTAAAGTGTAAAAGTTAACCTCACTCTTACTGTTCTGAAAATCTCTCTCTCCTTCCAGTTGCCCTAAAGGATCTATAGATTCACAATCATCAGCAAAGCAGTAGGAAAACTTAGCATTACAGATAAAAGCACAGCAACAGCTTCATGATCAAAGAAATTCAGGGATGTCTTTTTCCCAAATGTTAAGTAAAATGTGCAATAAAATAAAAACCTTATGATTGTAAGAATATAGAAATGCTCAAAGCACAACATAAAGCAGGGAAAAAAGAAAAAAAGAACAAAAAAGAACAAAAAAACCCAAACAGGAGGTTCCTGGTCAAACGGAGCACTAACATTATAGAATCGAGTGCAAGAACAAGTGAGAACATGTTTTGCTTTACATCAATTAGTCTACCAGTAACTGCTAGTGCTTCTCCATGTCCGCCTTGGATATTCAGCTCTAAATCCAGGATATGATTTAGGAACACCACTTGGGTGCTGTTTAGGCCAAATGTGCCCCTGAGGCAATAGAATAGAATAGAATAGAATAGAATAGAATAGAATAGAATAGAATAGAATAGAATTAACCAGGTTGGAAAAGACCGTCTAGATCATTGAGTCCACCCTATCACCCAACACAATCTAATCAACTAAACCATGGCACCAAGCACCCCATCCAGTCTCTTCCTAAATACTCCACCACCTCCTTGGGCAGCACATTCCAATGCCCAATCTCTCTGTCTATGAAGAAGTTCTTCCTAACATCCTGCCTAAACCTCCCCTGGCACAGCTTGAGACTGTGTCCTCTTCTTCTGGTGCTGGCTGCCTGGGAGAAGAGACCAACCCCCACCTGGCTACAAGCTCCCTTCAGGTAGTTGTAGACAGCAAGAAGGTCTCCCCTGAGCCTCCTCTTCTCCAGGCTAAGCAACCCCAGCTCCCTCAGTCTCTCCCCACAGGGCTGTGCTCCAGACCCCTCCCCAGCTTTGTTGCCCTTCTCTGGACACCTTCCAGCAACTCAACATCTTTCCTAAACTGAGGGGCCCAGAACTGGACACAGGACTCAAGGTGTGGCCTAACCAGTGCAGAGTGCATCCACTAGCACAGGATGTGTGTAGGGTGCAGGTGACTCTAATGAGATATGTAATTTACTCAGAAAGGCCTAAGAAAATAGTTAACTACCTCAGAGTATAATCATACCTTTGTGTTACCAAGTAACAGAAGTTGCCGTTATCGTGTTTAAATTTCAATAATGATTAATCTCCACCTACACCACAGGAAATATAATAAGTCATAAATTTACCTAAACAACTTGAAGGGGAGAAGCACCACCTTAGATATTTAAATACATGGCAAAGAGATTAACATGCTTAGAGTGAGAGGCCTTTATCTCAGTGTCAGGGAGGAGTGAGTTTTCATTCAGTGCCTCTGGTTTCATATAGGCTCTCAGACACTTTGGAAAGTGAAGTTTTCAGAATGTGAGATTATTTTTTTGTATGTTTCTAAAGGGCAACAAAGCTGGGGAGGGGTCTGGAGCACAGCCCTGTGAGGAGAGGCTGAGGGAGCTGGGGTTGCTTAGCCTGCAGAAGAGGAGGCTCAAGGGAGACCTTCTTGCTCTCTACAACTCCCTGACGGGAGCTTGTAGCCAGGTTGGGGTTGGTCTATTCTCCCAGGCAACCAGCACCAGAACAAGAGGACACAGTCTCAAGCTCTGCCAGGGGAGGTTTAGGTGGGAGGTTAGGAAGAAGTTCTTCATAGAAAGAGAGATTGGCCATTGGAATGTGCTGCCCAGGGAGGTGGTGGAGTCACCATCCCTGGAGGTGTTTAGGAAGAGACTGGATGGGGCGCTTGGTGCCATGGTTTAGTTGATCAGATGGTGTTGGGTGATAGGTTGGACTTGATGATCTCTGAGGTCTTTTCCAACCTGGTTAATTCTGTTCTATCTATAGAGTTAAACCAAAAATGTCATAGAGCAACTGGAAGCAGGCAATGAAAGGCTTTTCCATGTAGAGCAAAAGAAAGCAAATAAGGAAATAAGAATGTGAGGTTGCTATGCAACAGTGGCTACCGATAACCTAGAAATGGACTAAAAGCTGAATAAATACTTTCCCTTTTCATTAAAGATAATGTTGCTAAATACGAGAAAAAGGAGATGTCCTTTGGTTTAATGGATGTGGAAATGGAATTCAACTATTTGAGGCAGAAATAAAACTGAGGATGCATGTGAATCCTCTGTTAAAGGTTGTTTATATCACTTAATCAGAACTGGATTCCCATGCCTGGACGGTAGCAACTATTAGTCTGGAGGTTTGCAGATTCCTTAGCAGTGAGAACATAATGCTGAGAACACTTGAGACTGACCATGCTCAATGGATTAACAAAGAGCTGGGCATGCCAGAAAGTTCTTGTGGTTGCATGTTATCAGGTGTATGGGCCAACTGAAGGTAAGAGTGGAGAGGACTTGGAGTACATCATTCACAGCACCTCTGTAAAAGCTGCTCCTTCATCTTCATTGAGACATACACAATGCACCCAGTGACACAGCCTAGCAGTTTTCCATCTTTCAGCTTCATTGAGACATACACAATGCACCCAGTGACACAGCCTAGCAGTTTTCCATCTTTCAGCTTTATTGAGACATACACAATGCACCCAGTGACACAGCCTAGCAGTTTTCCATCTCAGAATTCTGTTGAAATTAGTAACTGAAGTTGTTATTGTAGCAGTAAGACCTCTTAGTAAATGAAATGCCATAGAGAAGAATGGGGATATCCTGCAGATTGCAGAAGACTTGTAAGCTTTGCTTCAAAGCATATAGAGCTAGAAAGAAAATGGAATGCAGTTAGGTAAAATGCAGCATACTCATAGTAATTCATCATAGAAAACTATGTTCTAATACTCTGCTATGGTCACCTTAAAATGAGCTGATGATCTTTCCAGCAGGGATGGGGTGGTACTGCTCCCACATACAGAAGCACTGTCTAAGGGACAGCTGGGATGAGATACTTGGATAGGTAGTTCAGAACCTTTTCTGATCCACTGTGGTTATTCTTACAGTCTGATCCAGAAGCCCTAAAATGTCTTCTGTGTCTATAAAAAACATGAAGGAGAAATGGAACATGCATGCAAAAGTACTACAGAGTGCTTTGAAGAATTAAAAGACCTGTTCAAGAAACTGCAGGAGTGAAAACCTGCTCAGGTTTGTGGTGCTTTTAGGCTATGCCTTTAAAATTTAGTTACAGATTTTGAGCAGAAAAATACAAAAATATAAATAAATCACTATTGGGTGTGAAAAGGAAAACTAAAGGTCATTCTGAACAAATTCATTGGAGGAATATCTGCCATAAAAGTGGCTGTACCTAAACAATTCTTTCTTCTTTTCTGATTTCCCTGCTTGCTTTGCTTGGGAGAGACTTATCTACTTGTTGGCTGACCTTGGATGAGTTGTTTAGTTAAGTCTAACACACAGCTTTCTCTCTGCTCCCTTCTCTCTTGGGACAAGGGGGTGGGGGGGGGGGGCAGTGGAATGGCTTCTCTGGCCTCTGACCAGGGATTTTCCATGTTGTTTGCTACTTGTAAATATCTGTATACCATTGTAACTCCTGTATACCATGTAACTCCTGTTTATTTCATACACATTCGTTGCATTTCATTGTAGAGTGGAGATTTTGCTTGTAAATACAGCTTCCGTTTGCTTCCAACTGAGTTGGTCTGGAAAAGTTAATGTTGGGGGGGTGGAGGGTGGAATTTCAACCCTCCACAAGTGTGGTATAGTGAAGGAAGAAAGATGACATATTTCCTTCCAGTAAATGAAGTATGTCAGAGTAAATACAGTATGTCAGTAAAAGCTGAAGATGGAGAAATGAGGAACAATACCCAGCAGTCTGTCCTCAGGCAAAGGTGGCCAACAACCTCCGGGACACCATCAAACAACAAAACAGTGACAATAAAATGCAAGATTCCAAACCCCAGTTAGTTTTCAGAGAGAGCCTGGGCAGTTTATGAAAGGGGTTATATCAAGTGGTACCTGTGTTCTGAGGGGACTGGTATTAGTGTGCCAAGAAGACTCTTCCAGTTCTGTTTCTACCAGATTTTCAGTAAGGCTCTTGAGCAGTGAGTCACATTGCCATGAACACTTGTAATTCTGAGGGGTTTTGCAACTCAGCAGCAGCAGCAGCCAGAGACTGTGGTAAAAGCTTATGCAAGTACATTTCCAGCACAATTTCAGAGGCTTTGATTTCATCAGAACTGGGAGATAGTCACAGTTTTTACATCATCTGAAGTATCCCACGAGAAGCAGCTGTGTGAATGTAGGACAATGACTATCATTCACAAATGCTTTAAGGCAGAAGCCTGTGTAAGTTATTTTGCTGTTTCTACCACACTTAGTGTGAGAAAATAAAAACATTCTGTCAAGCAACACAAGGACAGGAACAGCTGTTCAGACTGCTCAAGAGCTCCAATGAAGATATTTAGATGTTCAAAGAGGAAGGCATCTTTCACAAGGAAGGACCTCATATGGCCTCCATCAGACTCACAGTGGATAGGAATAATCTGACTCCCTATTTAAGTTGCATTGTCTGGACACATAATAGTAACACCAAGGTGTTTTACAGAATCCTTTTGACATTGACAGGTTTGACTTAAGCAGCTATGACGACTTAAAGTCAATAGCACATAACTATCTAACTTTTGGATCTTCTGAAGTTCCTCTCCTCTCAGGGATCAGAACATGGCAGTGGGTGATAACATTCCCACTGTGCCACGTTTGACATTGCTGCTGGATATGACTACCCTTCCCTATGAAAGGATATCTTGTCATACACCAGAACCACCATACTCAAGCTCATCATTATACTGACATGTCACACACAAACTCATCTGCCCATGTTCCCTGCACTGTTATATTGCCTAACCATGGGCATGTGGCCCTTCCTTGAAAGCTCAGATACTTTTCTAGTGGATGAGACAAGACATCTTAGAACTAATGAGATTTAAAAGGAGGTAAAATGCAGCAGGAGAAAAATAAATGTGGGGAATAACAAGTAAAGGCTAAAGGATGTAAGAAATCACCTCTATTGCTCTCTACAACTACCTGAAGGGAGGTTGTAGCCAGGTGGGGGTTGGTCTCTTCTCCCAGGCAACCAGCACCAGAACAAGAGGACACAGTCTCAAGCTGTGCCAGGGGAGGTTTAGACTGGATGTTCTTCTATGAAGAAATTCTTCATAGAGAGATGATGTGCCATTGGAATGTGCTGCCCAGGGAGGTGGTGGAATCACCATCACTGGAGGGTTAGGAGGAGACTTGATGGGGCGCTTGGTGTCACAGTTAGTTGATTAGTGGTGTTGGATGTTGGGGGACACGATGATCTCGAAGGCCTCTTCCAACTTGGTTATT
>CM037631.1:27661675-27715004 GCA_015227895.2 Colaptes auratus
CTCCAAGTGCCAGGAGAAAGCCTGTACTGAATGCAATGGTCTACCTTGGAAAACTTCATCTACTTGTGGCTATTTAGTTGTTAGCCAACCAAACAAATTTTGCTTCCCCTTGTTCTGTGGACAATTATTTATTCTGTTTGCAAATGTACAGAAAGAGCTAAAGTCCCCCAAGTCATGCAGTGGCCTATGGAAACCACATGAACCAAGACTTTGACTTCCATTTAGCTTTTTTGTGTGTTTGTTTGTTTGCTCTATTTCTGATTTAGTTTATTCTTAATAAGCCAGGCTGAAGACCTGTGAATACACTGAGTTTTTTGGAATCTATGGATTCCTCATAGCCTGTGTTTCATGCTCTGATCAACAGAAAATGGAGTGCCAAGAGAGTGCATATCAAACAAATCTACCTACAGAGCCCCAAGGGCAGTAGAAAAGATATCATTGAATATACCCCTCTCGTGATGTACTAGGCAGTTTCTGGTATTGCATTGCCTGCCAGTGACAGAGATGAGAGATACGAATACAGAATTAACCAGGTTGGAAAAGATCTGTGAGATCATTGAGTCCAACCTATCACCCAACACCATCTAATCAACTAACCATGCACGAAATGCCTCATCCAGGCACTTGATTAGATGGTGTTGGGTGGTAGGTTGGAGTTGATGGTCTCAAAGGTCTTTTCCAACCCATTAATTCTGTGTTCTGTATCAGTGAGATGGCCACAATCAGTTCAAGTGAGGCTCTGTAAGAGGTCAGAAGGCCCAGGGCAGCAGTGCTCCTTCTCCTCAGAACAGTGCCACATATTCTTCAACTGTCCACAAATCACTCTTCTAATAAAAGTACCTGCTTAGCTCCTGAGAGATGGATTGGAGGAATGTTATTGATTTGGAGTCTTGCAGATGTGCAGCAAAAGAGCTAAGAAGAAGGTGAGTACTAGAGATGAGATAAGGAGGAGAATAAAATGTGGAGGACCATTAGTTCCAGGAAGTCCCCAAGAATTTGGCTGGCAGGAAACTCAGCAATATATGAAAAAATCTAGTTAGCAACCAAAAGGGCAACTCTTGCTGAAGGAAAATTAAAGGAAGATGGATGAGCTAAGGGAAAGAATTCTTTTCAATACTTTAAAAAGAGAACTTTTGTGACACTTGTAAAAGTGTCTGTTTGATGAGGGAAGATCTCACTGCAGAGGATGCTCATTTCCCTCCTGAAAGCATGCTATGAGGTGTGGTTTAACATGCCTTTTTCAGTGTTTTTACAAGTACACACAACTGAGGAGAAGCTCTTCTAAAATAAATGAGGATATGAAATTTTACAGGCTTGAAATGTGCTCTAAAAAGTTTTTTTTTTTTTGGTTGTTCTGCTGCTTCAGGAAAAAAATTATCAGCCAAAATTCTTCTGTCTGAAATAGTTCCAGCTAGATAATTTGACAACAATGTGTAGCTAAGCTATAGACAAGTGTGCAAATCTCTTCTCCATAGACAAAATAATCAGGTGAAAAGATACTTTCCAGTACAATTGCACATCCTGCCTGGATGAGGGTTTGGTTTCCTTTTTTTTCAGTCCACAATAGGTAGGGTCCTGCTAAGCCTCACCTGAATGCTGTTTCCTCTGAGACAAGTGTCTGCCTGCAATCTCATCTATTCGTCTCTCATTCTTGTTCAGACACCAAAGTGTAGTCCAAGGAATCAGCTATCATACCTAGTAATTAAATACACTGTAACTAGAATCATTTAGTCAGAATCTTCACTGCCAGCAAGAGGCAACGAATTTCAGGGTCAGACTAAGGTTTGCTTTTCTAGAGATGTGAAAGAGTTTAGGCAAGTGAGAAGCTGTCTTCCCTCCTATATCCAAACAGTGCCCTCAGAGGTAAAGAAGACTAGAGTGTAAAAATAACTTGGTTTTGAAAAGGAGCTTTGTGGTCTCCATTTACCCCTCTGACCCTTGTAACTCCGAGACCTTTGACATGAGCAATGCAGACCCCACTTGTGTACTGCTACGGATGGAAGCAATAGGGTACTAGACACAACACAACGAAAAGGAGTATTTATTTCTTTCGATTATATGACCCCCAAGGAGATAAACATAAGGAAGGAATCCACAAGTTATGCTGAGGATTTTAGGGAGTGACTTAGACAAACATCTTTTGGGTAGCCTCATGACCTGTTTCTAATAAATATTGCAGCTTGCAGCACAAGTTTCACAGTCTCTAAAATGGGTGGAATTAGTGAGGGATGTGAGGAGCTCTAAGCATGTTTGGAAGAATGTCTTAATTTACCTTGCAGGAATGTTGCATCTTCTCAAAGGGGTGCATAGGTGTGACATGGGTGTCAAGCAAGTTCAGAGAATTCTTTTATTTCACTAAGAGACTCATAAGCTCTGACAGGGAATTCTAGTGTAAGTGTCCCTGCCCATGGCAGGGGGGTTGGAACTAGCTGATCCTTGGTTCCCTTCCAACCCTAACTGAAACTATGAACTATGAATTCAGGTTCTAACTCATCTGAAAAACTAGTATCAAAAAATAAACCTGGCTGTATCAGGTGAGATCCAAAGTCCACCAAATCGTTGTGCTGTTTCTCTAAGTGCCCAAAAGCAAATGACTGGCAAAAGTGACACCAGGCCAGGATGGAACAAAGTTATCCTGGGGCATTCTTATATCTATGACCAATCTGCGGTTCAAGAACCTCTAAATCGAAGTTGGTAGCTGTAAGGGAAGCCCTTCTGCAGTTCATCCATAAGTGAAAAGGAGGAGTACAGGCAGGGTTAGATCACTAATGTAAAGCTTAGTTTTAGGAGATGGGAGCTTTACACCAGTACTGGCACTATGTTTGGTAGTGATTTTCATGTGTCATGGCATTCCTGTGTCTCTGGTTTTCTTTGCAGCTGTCATTCATGACTGCTTCAGACGAGCAATCAGCTCAGGCTCGTCTCTGTATGTGCACTGACTGTGTACTTGCTCTTGGACTACAGGACTCCGACTCTTTTTTGATTGTTCAAGTACTACTATACACCAGCACTACTTCAGTGGGTTCAACAGGCAGTCTTGCTCAACAGGAAACACATAAGTAGTCGGTGTTTTGACAATTATATCCTTCTGATGACATGACAGATCATGAGTGTGCCCAATTAAATTATTTCCTTCCTGAAGGATTTGATCTTTCTTATCTAAACTGACATTAGCAACCAAGCTTTGTCAGTCAGCACACTCTAGAGGAGTGTACAAGCTTTAGCATTCAAAGAAATGGAGGTTGCTAGGAACTCAGGATTTATTCAAGACTCATTTCTGCACTGAGAGTTTCTCTCTACCTAATCCTACTTGACAAGTTTTGGATGGATCTGCTTATAACTTTGAAAGATAAAAATTCCACAGCCTTCTCAGGAAACTGTTCCCCATGTTTAACTTGTCCTTTTATTCTTCCTAATGTTTCATTTACCTTTTTTAACTCTTGAAATGGTTTTTTTTTAAACCATTACTTCTTGTTCTAACCATGTGTACCAAGGAAGCAGTTTATTCTCTGCCTAAGACTTCTATTGATATACTTGCAGACTGATGCTTACCCTAAAGCTGCTTTGACAACTCTATGGAAGAAAAGATGTTTTATACTTTGGAATAACATGGTATTTCTGTTCTCTGTGGAAAGGAGACATGGGTAAAGCACAGGAAAAAAGAGGCGGCAAAGAACCCTGAACATTATATAGACTTATTTTTATTGCAAAAGGACAAATCCATGACATTACCTTACACAGCTGAATAGAGAACTAGGCATCTCATACACCGCTCCTTATAGCCAGCAGACCAGTACAGCAGTTCTGCATGCAAACAGGTCAATGGCATTGCTGGGAATTGTGTTCATTTGTGGGTGCATCTTTGCTCTCCCACAAGAAATACATACTTCTCCTTTTGCTTTTGATCCAAAGCTCTGTCCCACAGCTTCTTAAAACTCAGAATGTAAGAAGTCTGAGGCGAGGAGGAGCCGAGGATTGGAGCTCCATCCTATGAGAATAGACTATGGGATTTGCGGCTGTTCGGTCTGGAGAAGAGAAGGCTCGAGGAGACCTATTGTGGCCTTACAGTATCTGAAGGGGTGCAAGAAGCTGGAGGGACTTTTTAGGGTGAGGGAGTGGTAGGACTGGGGGGAAAGGAACAAATCTAGAAATGGGTAGATTCAGATTGGATGTTAGGAAGAAGTTCTTCCCCATGAGGGTGGTGAGACACTGGCACAGGTGCCCAGGGAGGTGGTGGAAGCCCATCCTCCGGAGGTTTTTAAAGCCACACTGGATGTGGCTCTGGTCAACCTGATCTAATTGAGGGGCCCTGCCCATGGCAGGGGGGTGGAACTGGATGATCCTTGAGTTCCTTTCCACCCTAACATTCTATGATTCTCTTGGCCAGTTCACATAACATTGTTCTTTTCAATATGTCTTCTGAGAGTGATATCACTGAATGGTAAAGGTTGAAAGGACTTATGGATGTTCTGCTGAAGTGGCTTCACCTAGAGCAGATTGCACAGGAGTGTGTACAGTGTGAGTTTTGAGTATCTCAGAGAAAGAAAGTGCACAACCTCTCTGGGCCCTGTTCCAGTGCCCACAGGTAATTTTCTGAGATGAGAAAGACATTAAAAATACTTTTGGAAGAATGAAATATTTTCCATTTCAGCTTGAGAAAAGGTGAAATGTTTTTCTTCTCAAAAACAGTTCCAGTGGTGAAACGATATTTTTGATCTCAAATTCCTGCATTGCTGTTCCAGCATCCTGTGTAACATCATCACAAAAGGTAATGTTTAAAACATTAAGCCAAGGTTGAAAATGTGATCCAGCATGTAGTGCTCAGAAGATATAAAGGTGTTCAAAGCAATAAAAAGTTAGGATGGTCCTTGAGATTTTCTGATCTTTAGAACACCTCTAAACACATGGCTAATGAAATGAGCCTAAAATTGTCTCCATTAAATGCTTGGAATGTTTGTCCAAAAAAAGCCCCAGACCTATTTCTGTTCCTTTAAAAGTAACGCTGAGACAAACAGAGGTTTGTTGACAGGTACTGATTAGTGGTTAAGAGCTGTTTCCTTTCTATTCTCTTTCTCCTTACTGTGTGTGGATGCTGTGGTCCGAGTTCTTTTTTTTTCCCTCTTTTTTTTTGTTTTGTGTTTGATTTATCTGCATCAATTGAGAGACTGCAGTTAAGCATAGTGACTCACTGCACACACACACATCTGGATACAGAATGGGCACTTATGAGAGGGGAAGACCCAGAGGTTTGGAGCTCTATATTGCCACTTCTGATCATAGAATCATAGAACCGGCAAGTTGGAAAGACCTCAAGATCATCAAAGCCCAACCTCTCACTCAACACCTCAGGACTAACTAAACCATGGCTTCAAGTGCCATGTCCAATCCTTTTTTGGACACCTCCAGGGATGGGGACTCCACCACCTCCCTGGGCAGCACATTCCAATGGCAAATCTATCTTTCTGGGAAGAACTTTCCCCTCACCTCCAGCCTAAAATTCCCCTGGCACAGCTTGAGACTGTGTCCTCTTGTTCTGGTGCTGGTTGCCTGGAAGAAGAGACCAACCCCCACCTGCCTACAACCTCCTTTCAGGTAGTTGTAGAGAGCAATAAGGTCTCCCCTGAACCTCCTCTTCACCAGGCTAAACCACCTCAGCTCCCTCAGCCTCTCCTCACAGGGCTGTGCTCCAGACCTCCCCCCTGCCTCGTTGCCCTTCTCTGGACATGTTCAAGTGTCTCAATGTCCTTCTTAAATGGAGGGACCCAGAACTGGACACAGGACTCAAGGTGTGGCCTAACCAGTGCTGAGTACAGGGCAGAATGACTTCCCTGCTCCTGCTGGCCACACTATTCCTGATACAGAGCATCTGTTCCAGATTGTGTTTCGGGAACAGTCTCTCCTCTCAGCAAATCTGCCATCAATTCTGTTACATCTTACTTACAGAAGTCTTTTGTGTAGATAAGCAGCAGCAAAGTGTGTAGCAGACAAAGGGAAACAAACACTGGATCACTGGGACAGTATTTGTTCAGCTGTTCCAGCTTAGTAGCTATTGTAACACATGCTCCATTTTTAGGTAGAGAAGAAAGGGAGAATGAAAAGGCAGAGAAATGCCTTTTTCTACTCCACCTTTGAGATGATTCAGGAACACTTAAACACCCCCAAATCTGAATGGGAAAATATTACCCATGCAGCAGAGATCTATAGCAAAGACCCAGGTCACTAATACTTCTGAGTGATTACAGGAACATCTTTTCTCAGAGTAATGAAAACTTCTGATATGTAAACTTGGGCTGTAATTCATTTTTCTCCCACTCACATGTAGCTGTGCATTTCCCACTCACTATGGCTCTGTTGATGGTTTCCAGAGAAGCTGTTTTGTCTCCAGAGGTTAAGGTTGAAGGCAACCCTAACGTGGATGAAATACCAAAACTCTCTGAACCTCATTCTTGTGGAATTCAGTTCGCTGCTGCCTTGAAAAGACATTATAAATCTTGGCAACCAGACACTGATTTCAGGAAGAGGGGATTAAAAAAGCTGTGTGCTTCAAGGAATAAGGCCAAGCTGAATTCTGTTGATCATCATAGGGAATTAATGAAATGAACAGTATTTTAATTAGGCAAAGTTAATAAAATCAAACCTCTATTTACTAAGAGGTCATCTCCTTCAACTTTTATTCATGTTGATTAGCAACAGTGAAGAAGCAGAGACTGGCTGAATCACAATGAGTAAGTCATCCCTGTCTTGGGAAAATGTATAGCTATAAAGCACAATGATTGACTACATTTGAACTAGTGGCTATAAACATTCTTTGTCTCTAAGTCCTGATGTGCACAAATCAATGTTTATCTTGGAGCTGACTGTTTTCAACCATCATAGGCTGAGCTGATTCTTAGCACAGTTCTACTAGTGCATGATAAAAGGAAATTATCCCTTATGTCCTAAAGTTAGAAGAAAGTAAGTGATATATGTGTTAAAATAGTCCTCCAGGTGCATGCCATCAGGGTTCAAGGTTTGACTGAATCAATTCACTTTTCTTAATCAAATTGCATCACATGGAGGTTTTCTGAGTAACAAGAATTTCATCTCATCTACCCAAAGGCTGGTTCCACCTGAGCAGTTCTGACATGATGCAAATTAAACTCCAATGTATTGTCAGCTCAGCAGTACTTTCAGAAGGATGACTGCCATGAGGACAGGGCTTGATGTTAGCTGTATACTTAACAGAGATTTGGGTGAGGAGGAGCGGGCTAAGCACAAGTAATGTGCTAAAATGTGTTATTTAGTTACTTGCTTTGGCCACAGATGTGAGCAGGGAGGTCATTCTGCCCCTGTACAATGCACTGGTTGGGCCACACCTTGAGTGCTGTGTCCAGTTCTGGGCCCCTCAGTTTTGGAAAGATGTTGAGTTGCTGGAAGGTGTCCAGAGAAGGGCAACAAAGTTAGTGAGGGGTCTGGAGCACAGCCCTATGAGGAGAGGCTGAGGGAGCTGGGGTTGCTTAGCCTGGAGAAGAGGAGGCTCAGGGGAGACCTTCTTGCTGTTTCAAATTTCAAGTTTGGGTAATTTTAAATCATCATAAACACTTCACTTACAATACAATACAATACACCAGGTTGGAAGACCTTCAAGATCATCGTGTCCAACCTATCAACCAATTCAACCCACCTACTACCTGAAGGGAGGTTGTAGCCAGGTGGGGGTTGGTCTCTTCTCCCAGGCAATCAGCACCAGCACAAGAGGACACAGTCTGCAGCTGTGCCAGAGGAGGTTTAGGCTGGATGTTAGGAAGAAATTCTTCATAGAGAGAGTGATTGCACATTGGAATGTGCTGCCCACGTTGGTAGTGGAGTTGCCATTATTGGAGGTGTTTAGGAAGAGACTGGATGGGGTGCTTGGTGCCATGGTTTAGTTGATTACATGGTGTTGGATGATGGATTGGACTCAATGATCTTGAAGGTCTCTTCCAACCTGGTCTATTCTATTCTATTCTATTCTATTCTATTCTATTATATTCTATTCTATTCTATTCTATTCTATTCCATTCCATTCCATTCCATTCTATTCTATCTGTCTAGAAACTCTTGCAAAGCAGTGAATGTCCAGCAAAGCATCAACTTCATGTTTTTCTCCTGGTTTTGTTGATAGTTGATTACTTGAAGTTACCTCATATAGCAGGAGACTGATGATACACAGCTAGTGCTTCTTTTTAAAAAAAGTAAATCAGAGACGAATTTGTCTGAGCTGAAACTTTTGGAAGCTTTATGTGCATTTTTTTTTTTTACTATAAGATATATAACTGATATTACTTAGCAATAATAAGACAATAAATAGCTTAATTACTTATGCAGCAATTGCTCTGTCAGAAATCTAATTACTTCTTGCTGCTCCACAAGTCCTTGTCATGGGGGAATCTCCCAGTACAAGGGTTTGGGTAAAGGTAATTAGTGTTTTCTAATCATCTCCTCCCATTATTTTACACTACATTGAATTTAATATGCCAGTTTAATCTATTGGCAGCCAGAAGCTCCATGACAGTTTGCTATTTCATTCTAGTTGTGCTCTTGTAGCCAGGAGAGTAAATGATTCCTATTCTACCCAGCATACACCTCCCCTCACAGCAGAAAACAACAGGGCAAAGAAACACCCAGGGAAGAACAGCAATAACCAACAGCAGCAAGCGCTGCAGAGCCTGTGTTGGGTTCAACTGCAAGAATTCAGTTGGGAGGTGCAGAAAGTCATGCCTACAGAAAAACAGGCAAGGTGTTTCCAACTGACCAGTTGAAACCACACATATTTCTTCTAAGGCCTCTCCTGAAGGAATCCACCCAGGGATAGGATACCAGGGAAACAATTGTGTTGTTTGTTTGTTTGTTCTCTGAAGCTTTCTTATAGCAGCTTGTACTTGCATTGCTTGAAGAGTGAAGCCCATCTTCATCTTAGGATATAAACTCTGGGCCCCTCAGTTCAAGAAGGACATTGAGACACTTGAACATGTCCAGAGAAAGGCAACGAGGCTGGGGAGAGGTCTGGAGCACAGCCCTGTGAGGAGAGGCTGAGGGAGCTGGGGTTGCTTAGCCTGGAGAAGAGGAGGCGCAGGGGACACCTTCTTGCTCTCTACAACTCCCTGAAGGGAGGTTGTAGCCAGGAGGGGGTTGGTCTCTTCTCCCAGGCACCCAGAACCAGAACAAGAGGACACAGTCTCAAGCTGTGCCAGGGGAGGTTTAGGCTGGAGGTGAGGAGAAAGTTCTTCCCAGAAAGAGAGATTGGCCATTGGAATGTGCTGCCAAGGGAGGTGGTGGAGTCCCCATTCCTGGAGGTGTTCAAGAAGGGACTGGACATGGCACTTGAAGCCATGGTTTAGTTAGTGATGAGGTGTTGGGTGACAGGTTGGACTTGATGATCTTTGAGGTATTTTCCAACCTTATTGATTCTATGATTCTCTTTGATTCTCTGAGATGGGCATTGTCTGAACCTGAGTCATACATATCAGGAATAGGACCTATTCTCCTTCAAAATGAGGAGTAATGGGTTTACATCATAATTTCATTCCTAATTCAGATAGATTTTTACCTGGACATTTTGTAGCACTGATAGAAAATAAGAAGATTCATCTCACCCAAGTCTGAATTGGTCTGAATTCCCTCAGTTAGTCAGTGAGAGGTGTAGGCAAGTACACAGGGTGATTCAGCCCTTTGGTGAGGTAAATTGTTCTCTGCTGTCCTCAGTGAAGGGGATTTAGGATGAATACATTCCAACATATGTTATGTGCTAAGAATCAGGGAAGATAATCCTTGACCAACACTTCCCTTTCCCAAGTGGCATATTGGAAAAGCAGAGGTGTCCTTGTTCTCCATGTGGCTGGATGGATATGAAGTGCTTCCTTGGCTACAGGTTTAATGTATATCCATCCTCTAAATGTGGGGGAAGTCTATGGAGGAAGTCTACTTAAGCAGAGGAATTATCCAAGTACAGGAAAGAGAACTCTTCACCCTGAACCCTTTTTGTCATCAACCATATAGTAAATTCACATTCCTACCTACTCCTTCTCCTACTGCTTATGATCAAAACAAGGTTCTGGCATCTTCTGCTGCCTTCTGCCTTGAAAAGGAGCTGTCAATTGGATGTGCCAAGGAATACCTGAGCCTAATAAACAGAGGGTGAATGCTTCCCCACTGACTGAGGAATTAAGCACCTGAAAATCCTTCCAGTGATGGGAATTCCCAGACAGGACTGACCTGGAGAGCTCAAACTTCAAAACGTTGAATCAATTGCTTTTTGTGCACCTCAGAAGAGAAATTTCAAGAAAGCAATTTGATTTCTGGCCATGATTTTAGCCCACTGATTCCATCACAGTCTGGCATTTCACAGCCTGGAATCCTGGCTGACAGTCCTCAGAGACAGATCAGAGTAAAGCTGAAGGCACAAAACTACAAAATAAGTTCCAAGATTGCTCTCAGTTCCCCTTATGTAGCAGCTTTAATGGTGACCCTCTCCTGCAGGGCTCTCAGGGCAGAATTCACACTCTCACGTAGTGTTACTAACACTTTATATCACAGAATCACAGAATCACCAAGGTTGGAAGAGACCTCAAAGATCATCAAGTCCAACCTCTCACCACAGACCCCATGACTAGACCATGGCACCAAGTGCCACCTCCAATCCCCTCTTGAACACCTCCAGGGATGGGGACTCCACCACCTCCCTGGGCAACACATTCCAATGGCTAACGACTCTCTCAGTGAAGAACTTTCTCCTCACCTCGAGCCTAAACCTCCCCTGGTGCAGCTTGAGACTGTGTCCCCTTGTTCTGGTGCTGGGTGCCTGGGAGAAGAGACCAACCCCCTCCTGGCTACAACCTCCCTTCAGGGAGTTGTAGAGAGCAAGAAGGTCTGCCCTGAGCCTCCTCTTCTCCAGGCTAAGCAACCCCAGCTCCCTCAGCCTCTCCTCACAGGGCTGTGCTCCAACCCCCTCCCCAGCTTTCTTGCTCTTCTCTGGACACATTCAAGTGGCTCAATGTCCTTCTTAAACTGAGGGGCCTGGAACTGGACACAGGACTCAAGATGTGGCCTAACCAGTGCTGAGTACAGGGGCACAATGATCTCCCTGCTCCTGCTGGCCACACTGCTCCTGATGCATGCTTATACTAAGTGAGTATTTTTTTTTACTTTGGAAAAAAAAGTGCAAGATTTCATTCTGATAGAAAAGGTATTTGTAGAAGAAATCCCCAGCTCTAATCATTCATGCTCCTCAAAAGCACTGACAAAACAATATCTGCTGTAGTATAAGGCTTTCTAGAGGTCTACAAATTAAATTGCTTTCAAGACCACAGTTACAAATCTTTCCAGATAGAGAATTAGTTTCATAGTTTCAGTTAGGGTTGGAAGGGACCACAAGGATCATCTAGTTCCAACCCCCCTGCCATGGCAGGGACACTCTACCCTAGATCAGCTGGACAGAGCCTCGTCCAGCATGGTCTAAACACCGCAGGGACGGGGCCTCAACCACCTCCTGGACAACCCATTCAGGGCTTCACCACCTCACGGTGAAGAACTTTCCTCCTCACATCCAGCCTGAATCCCCACTCCAGCTTCATCCATTCCCCTAGTCGATCACTCCCTGATAGTCTGAAAAGTCCCTCCCCAGCCTTCTTGTAGGCCCCCTTCAGATACTGGAAGGCCACAATGAGGTCCTTACCTTTATACTTTTGGTTGGTTGGTTTTGGATGGGTTTCTTCTTGCTTTTGGGTTTTTGTGGTTGGGTTTTGTTGGTTGGTTGGTTGGTTTGGGTGGGCATTGCTCTCCTTTCGATTCATTTCAGTATGGTTGGATCCCATTAAGAGTGTAGCTCTCATAACTATTCTAATTAGAGTATTCAAATGGGGTCTCAAGTCAGACATAGCAGCTGTAACAAATATCAATAAGCCTTTATTTTCTTTGACTATTTTGGGGTAGTGGTTTTTTGCTACTGTTGATTTTTTCAACTCAGAGGAAAATCCAGTTCTGGATATTCTCCTTAAAGCTCCTTCTTAGAAGTCTGGCAATAGTTTGCATACTGAGAGAATCAGCTATCATGTCACCATAGAATCCTAGAACCATGGCACCATTTATTTGTGTTCCCTTGTCTTTATGTATTTTATGTTGTTTTTACTCTTCTGTCTGATTCTATGTCTGAGGATTACATGTGGTCTGTGCCTCCTAGACACCCCAGACTCCTATGTTACATCTAGGAATCTTAAGTTCTAAAGTAATATTGATGATAGATTCTGCAGTGCTCTTAATTAAGTAGTTTTCTAACTGTTGGTTCAAACATTAAAATATTTTAGTCCATTAAGCCCCATAACATCCTTGTGAGTAAGCTCAGGAAGTGTGGCATAGAACAGGCAGTGAGAAGGATTAGGAACTGGTTACAAAATAGAGACCCAAGAGTGGTGGTCAATGGTGTCAAGTCCAGCTCAGAGCTGTAACTAGTAGAGTCCCCCAGGGATCCCAGCTGGGACTGGTCCTGTTCAACATCTTCACCGCTGACATTGATGAGGGGACAGACAGGCAGATAGACAGTGTCTGCTCAGCAAGTTTACTGACAATACCAAATTGGGAGGAGGCTTGGCTGAGATACCTGAAGGCTGTGTGGCCACTCATCAAGACCTGAACAAACTGGAGAGCTGGGCAGAGAGGAACCTAATGAGGTTCAACAGGGACAAGTGCAGAGTCCTGCATCTGGGAAGAAAGAATAAACTGCACCAGTACAGGTTAGGAGGTGATCTGCTGGAGAGCAGCCCTGTGGAGTAGGAGCTCGGAGTGCTGGTGGATAACAAGTTATCCATGGGTCAGCAATGTGCCCTGGTGGCCAAGAAGGTCAATGAGATCCTGGGGTGCATTAAGAGAAGTGTGTCCAGCAGATCCAGGGAGGTTCTCCTCCCCTCTACTCTGCCCTAGTGAGACCTCACCTGGAATATTGAACCCATTTTGGGCTCACCAGTTCAAGAGGGACAGGGATCTGCTGGAGAGAATCCAACAGACAGCGACCAGGGTGATTAAGGAACTGGAGCACATGCCTATGAGGAGAGGCTGAGAGACCTGGGGCTGGTTAGTTTGGAGAAGGCTGAGGGGGGATTTGATAAAGGTTTATAAATATCTGAGGGCTGAGTGTCAAGAGGGAGGGGACAGGCTCTGCTCCATTGCACCCTGTGATAGGACTAGGGGTAATGGATATAAGGAAGTTCCACCTCAACATGAGGAAGAACTTCTTTAGTGTGAGGGTGACAGAGCACTGGAACAGGCTGCCCAGAGAGGTTGTGGAGTCTCCTTCTCTGGAGACTTTCCAGACCCATCTGGATGTGTTCCTGTGCAACCTGCTCTGTGGTCCTGCTCTGGCAGGGGAGTTGGACTCGATGACCTTCAGAGGTCCCTTCCAACACCTAACATGCTGTGATCCTGAGGTTGACTTCCTGTCTGAGACTTTTACATGTGAGTCCTCTCTCACATGCTTAGAAAGAAATGGAGAGTTTGATCATTCAGGAGAAAGCAGCTCAATCAGTCATTTAAATCAGGGATTGTTCTCAGCCAGTCCTCACATAAACAATTCCAAACCTCAGAGTCGCTGTTGCGAACCACAGGGCACAATTTGTCTTTTATTTCAGAATTAACATCTTAATTGGCTATCTTGTTATTAGATCTTAGAAAAGATGTTCCAATGATCCTTGTTATTTAATCAAGATACAGTAAATGATTTTCTAAATGGAATTTTGTATCCTAGTGTCTATGGTTATTGCAAAATTCATTTGAATGAAAACAAGGATCTTAATTAAGGCTTTTGTTCTACCTCTGTAATAAATTCAGGTCCTGGGTTAAGGCTGACTAATGAAACTTCTCTGGAGCTGTGAATTATCTTTATTTTGAAGCAAAGGCTTTGCATGAAAATGTAAACATGGCTTTGCTGTATCCACCTTGCTTTTTGCCTAAGACTTGTTTTCTGATGAAAAATTCCCGAGTGGAAGTTTGGCAGAGATTTCACACCGTCCATTCGGCTGGCCTTCCTTATATAACATGCTCTTGGAGTGTTAGCTTAGAGTCCAACCAGCCCCATGCATTAGAGTCCTGTGCCAGATTATTATTGATTATGTAAGAGGAATTTGTCATTCATTAATTCACAGTTCAATTTAATGTTGAAAAAAAGGCATTGAGATGAGACAGCTCTGTCAGCGCTGCACATTGTTTGAATTATGATGTTGAACAAACTAACTTTGTTCACACTGTTCATTACTGAGCTTTTATAACACCTGAACTGTGATTATTTTTTTACTGCATTACCTCCACCCAGCTTTATGTTCAGAAACACTAATCCAGAGATTGTTAAATATTCACTGTACAAGGATGTGCACAATATAATCCTTCTCTACCTTCAGAGAGTCAAAATTAAGCCTGAAATACTGGTTGCAAAAAGTATGCATGTCCAGTGAGGAGGCTGAGCATTTCCATACTTCCTTCCTCCATACTTTAAAGACCTGGTAGTGAATTTATATCATGAAATTCAGTGAATTCTGAGATTTGGAAAATAAGTAACCTAATGTGAGAATATACAGAAGATTACCCAGCTATACTGCAACAAAGAAGACTCATAAGTGCAACTGACTTGTTAAATTGTTGTCTGCAGCTGTTGATTCCATGCATTTCCAAATAGAATAGTAGAGTAGAGTACAGTAGAGTAGAGCAGAGTAGAGTAGAGTAGAGCAGAGCAGAGCAGAGTAGAGCAGAGTAGACTAGAGTAGACTAGACTAGACTGGAATGGACTGGAATGGAATAGAATAGAATAGAGTAGAATAGAATAGAGTAGAATAGAATAGACCAGGTTGGAAAAGAGCTTTGAGATCATCAAGTCCAACCTATCACCCAACACCATCTAATCAACTAAACCATGGCACCAAGTGCCCCATCCAGTCTCCTCTTAAACACCTCCAGGGATGGTGACTCCACCACCTCCCAAGGCAGCACATTCCAATGGCAAATCACTCTAGCAGCAACACATTGTTAAGGATTGTGCAGTGATCTACATTCTCTTCAACTTGTGTTTTGTAAACCTATGACGTGCTTCAAGAAGGCCACAGAAGGTCATTACAACCAATAAGCACACATGTATTAAGTGTGCTTCTATTAGCCAGATCCCTGAGTACGTGGCTGAGTGACCTGAGTACAAGCCCTGTGAGGAGAGGCTGAGGGAGCTGGGGTTGCTTAGCCTGGAGAACAGGAGGCTCAAGGGAGACCTTATTGCTCTCTACAACTGCCTGAAGGGAGGTTGTAGCCAGGTGGGGCTTGGTCTCTTCTCCCAGGCAACCAGAAGAAGAGGGCACAGTCTCGAGCTGCACCAGGGGAAGTTTAGGCTGGAGGTGAGAAGAAAGTTCTTCCCAGAAAGATAGATTGGCCATTGGAATGTGCTGCCCAGGGAGGTGGTGGAGTCACCATCCCTGGAGGTGCTCAAGAGGGGATTGGACGTGGCACTTGAAGCCATGGTTTAATTAGTCCTGAGGTGTTGGGTGATAAATTGGACTCTGATCTCTGAGGTCTTTTCCAACCTTATTGATTCTATGATCACAAGGTGAATGGCACTGGAACCTGTTGTGCAAACATTCCACTTGTATTCTGGTTGAGAAGTCAGCATGTTTTCAAGTTCTGATGAGACCAAAGATTCCATATTCAGAAAGGTCTTGGACTGTGGAACAGAAGTCTTATTGGAATTATCAGATTGTGTTGCTCTAACCATTGCAAAAGTGAGTTCCCCTCCACCCCCATTTTGTAATTCTAGTAACCCTGTCACTCTTGGATGCTCAGGAAACATACATGTTGTACACTTTTCCTCACTTCTGATGTTTTCCATTTGATTTTGTGTTTATGTGCATCATCTCTCTGGTGTCTTCACCATCCGGTAACAACAACAAGTAAAGCAATCGAGAATGATGATGGAAATCTGTGTGCAATGACAAATAAGCTCTTTACAGCTGAATACCTCATGATGGCACTAATTTAAAAACAAGCTCTTTAAAATGGTGTGTTTTGTTATGGCAGCTGAATTGCTGGCATGCCAAGGAGCTCACAGTGGAGAGAAGCTTCAAGTAGGCTGAAAAGCCCAGTGAAGGAGAGTCACTAGGTTAAAAATACCAAAGTGGTTTATGCACAAGTGGTCTATCATTATAAGAGAAATGCAGTGGTTGTTTTGAAGCAAAACTCTTGGCTCTCTATCTATTATGCAGGGACATTGAAATGTTAGAAGGAAGGGGGAAGTTGCTCAATTTTATACACATCATTTTGGGGTTTTGCACAGTATCACCGAATCACCAAGGTTGGAAGAGACCTCAAAGATCATCAAGTCCAACCTGTCACCACAGACCTCATGACTAGACCATGGCACCAAGTGCCACGTCCAATCCCCTCTTGAACACCTCCAGGGATGGTGACTCCACCACGTTCCTGGGCAGCACATTCCAATGGTGAATGACTCAGTGAAGAACTTCCTCCTCACCTTGAGCCTAAACTTCCCTTGGTGCAGCTTGAGACTGTGTCCTCTTGTTCTGGTGCTGGTTGCTAGAGAGAAGAGACCAACCCCTTCCTGGCTACAACCACCTTTCAGGTAGCTGTAGAGAGCAATGAGGTCTCCCCTGAGCCTCCTCTTCTCCAGGCTAAACACCCCAGCTCCCTCAGCCTCTCCTCGTAGGGCTTGTGCTCAAGGCCTCTCCCCAGCCTTTTTGTACCATGGTCTCCCATTTCTTGAATCTGCAAGTGGGTTCATTTGTTTCAGATGTCCCAGATGTTATCTGTTCATGTGGAAACACAGAATCACAGAATTGTCAGGGACCTCAAGGACCTTCTAGTTCCAACATCTAGTTCCACATAGTTCCTGGATCATCCCTCTTTCCCTTTTTGATAATGGGAGTTATGTTTTCCCTTTTCCACTCAGTGGGAACTTCCCCAGACTGCCACAACTTTTGGAATATAATAGAGAACAATTTAGTGACCTCATCTGAGCCCTTGCCAGTGAAGACAGGTAAAGAAATTGTTGAGACCCTCCATGTTGAGCCTTCTCCATGTCACTTGTCACCAGTTCTCTTGTTTCTTTTCTGAGGGGCCCACACATTCTTTAGTATTCCTTTTGCCATTAAAGTACTTATAGAAACTTTTGCTATTCCCCTTGATCTCCCTGGCCAGATTTAATTCTAACTGAGCTTTAACTTTTCTAACCAGGTCTCTTGCTGCTCAGACACCTTCCTTATATGCTACCCATTCTACCTGTCCTGACTTTCACTCCTTGTACAGTTTCTTTGTGTGTGACAGCGAGTTTAGGAGCACCTTGCTCCTCCAGGCAGGTTTCCTAACATTCTTTCCTGTCTTCCTCTTTGTGGGTATACTTTGCTCCTAGGCACAGAAAAGTTGAACAAAAAAGCTGAACACTGATCTGCTGTCCTGGTTTCCTCTTCCCTTTAGGGCTTTGTCCCACGATACTTTGGTCAGCAGATTCCTGAAGTTTACATGCCTAAAGTCCAGGGTTGTAAGCTTGGAATACATCTTCCTGGATCTTCCTCCTCAGGGAGGACCATGCCTGATGTGTTGGACCCTGGGACAGCTGAAAGACTGCAGTCTTGGGCGTCAGGCGGTCCAGTGCCATTTCATCCTCTGCGCTGGGCACACAGGACATTGTCTCTGAAATCACTACAATATGAGTATGCTCTTTGCCATGGTAAAAATGTGATTTCCATTCAGTCCTACTCACAGATCTCTTCTGGAGAAAACAAAAATGATCTCTGAGTTGACTGTCAAGATCAGTATGAGCCAACAAGTGTAAAAGAGACAATCGATAGCATTCTTGAGGTTTATTTACCATTTGTGTTGGAAATCTATGGCTCCTGCTATAAATCATCCCCTCTGTTGTCTATAAGAGGAAAGCAGTCAATTAGCTTAATTAGCTAATGATACAGTCTGAGACTGGAGGTTTTGAATAACCTTCAGACTTTCAAATACCTCTAATAAAGTAAAAATGTATTTTCATGCATGAACTCGAATGCATTTTTGGACTTTCCTTTCTTAGTGACAGAGAATTCTATTGCCTAATTGCCAGTTGGACTGTTTAAATGAAGCTTCGTGCCCCACATGGAGAAAATCTCCAATTCTGATTTGCATGAAGGGTATATTCATACAAGTTCAGTGCTATTCAAATGTCCTGAACCTGGGCTGCATTGAAACACAGAATCACTGAATCACCAATTCTAATGGCTAACGACTCTCTCAGTGAAGAACTTTCTCCTCACCTGGAGCCTAAACGTCCCCTGGTGCAGCTTGAGATTGTGTCCTCTTGTTCTGGTGCTGGTTGCCTGAGAGAAGAGACCAACCCCCACCTGGCTACAACCTCCCTTCAGGCAGTTGTAGAGAGCGAGAAGGTCTCCCCTGAGCCTCCTCTTCTCCAGGCTAAGCAACCCCAGCTCCCTCAGCCTCTCCTCATAGGGCTTGTGCTTGAGGTCTCCCCCCAGCTTTGTTGCCCTTCTCTGGATACGTTCAAGTGTCAGGGGGGTTGGAACTAGATGATCCTTGTGGTTCCTTCCAACCCTGACTGATACTATGGTACTATGATAAGTGTCTCAACGTCCTTCTTAAACTGGGGAGCCCAGAACTGGACACAGGACTCAAGGTGTGGCCTAACCAGTGTGGAGTACCGGGGCAGAGTGACTTCCCTGCTCCTGCTGGCCACGCTATTCTTGATACAGGCCAGGATGCCACTGGCCTTCTTCGCCACCTGGGCACACTGCTGGTTCATGTTCAGCCAGCTGTCATCCAGCACCCCCAGGTCCCTTTCTGCCTGGCTGCTCTCCAGCCACTCTGACCCCAGCCTGTAGCTCTGCATGGGATTGCTGTGGCCAAAGTGCAGCACCCAGCCCTTGGCACCTTCAAAAGCAGAAAATGGAACCCACATGCATCTGCATAACTCTTACCAAGGCACTTGTCCCTGCTGATGTGGAAAGTCTGTGTAAAGCTTAAATTCAAACCTACACTTTACACAATCTGAAAAGACACTTGTCCTTTTTTCCTGTGTCCTCAAGGTCTCTTCAGTGTCCAAATTCTGTAAGTAAAGCAGCTGTCCTTTATGCCCATGGATTACTCAGAAGACATTTGTGTGCTTAAAACACCCCAATAATACATAAAATGACACTTTAGATGTGTTATACGTGTGATATTTTCTCTAACTGCAATAGAATTCTAAGGCATTTCATTTGATCTAGTGTGAGGTGTCCCTGCCCATGGCAGGGGTGTTGGAACTAGATGATCCTTGTGGTCCCTTCCAACCCTGACTGACTCTGTGATTCTCTCATTCCGATTCCTTCCTCCTTGAAGATGTCCAGTCAAAGCATTTTGGCCACCTTTGTCTGGAAAGAAACGTCAGATCTGGGGGCTTGTCCTTCATCCTAGAATGAGTTGTGCCAATGGATTTACAGCCACTTACAAAGCACTGCTCACAAGAGCTAGTAGGAAAGCAATATCCCTGTTTCCTATACAGATGATGTGCAAAGCTTAAAGTGTGAATTCAGCTAATGTGAATAAAGCTAATGAAATATGTGTTAAATTTATTTAAATAGCACATGAATTTTCTTTTTGTTCTCAAATGCCTTGGAGAAAAATCAAAGCGAAGCATAATGGGGAGATCACAAGTTACATGCCAGTATGTATGCAAATTAAGTTGCTGATACTCATTCTCTGAATAATGATGAATAATGGCTTCCAACATTTAAGGATAAATTTAATATGAAGGAAAATGGATCTAATGGACAAGAGCTAGGGGGAAAAAAAGGTAAATAAAACTGGCAGAAGCCATAGTATAACACAGTGTTGGAAGGCAGAGGGAAAAAACTGCTAAGCTGAAGGGATTTAACCAATCATGAGCTGAATGGAAGGAAAAATGAAACAGAGAAGGTACAGGGGAGAGGTGATGTTAAACAACAAAGATAACTACTGTGATTAAGATAGGATAGGATAGAATACAATTAAGCTGGTTAAGTCCAACCTATCACCCAACACAATCTCATCAACTAAACCATGGCACTAAGTACCTCATTCAGTCTCTTTTTAAGCACTTCCAGTGATGGTGACTCCACCACCTCCCTGGGCAGCACATTCCAATGGCCAATCTCTTTCTGTCAAGAATTTCTTCCTAACATCCAGCCTAAACCTCCCCCTGGCACAGCTGCAGACTGTGTCCTCTTGTTCTGGTGCTGGGTGCCTGGGAGAAGAGACCAACCCCCACTCTGGCTACAACCTCCTATCAGGTAGCTGTAGAGAGCAATAAGGTCTCCCCTGAGCCTCCTCTTCTCCAGGCTAAGCAACCCCAGCTCCCTCAGCCTCTCCTCACAGGGCTCCAAACCCCTCCCCAGCTTTGTTGCTCTTCTCTGGACACCTTCCAGCAACTCAACATCTTTCCTAAACTGAGGGAATAAACCAGATCTTCAGCTGTGCCTCTACTGGAAATAAAGTATCCTTAGCAGGAATTGGAAGCTTCCTTAACTTCCCTGGGCTACTCTCACCATGCCAGTTCCATCAAGGAAATATATTAAGGATTTAAAAATAAAGGAGATGCTTTTTTCCTCCATATGATAACCTCAAAACCCCAAATTAAACTGGTGGATTGAAGTTCTTTCTTCTAGCCACCAGTGAAACTGAAAACTGCATTTCCTTTGCACTTTCAATATGTGACCCTTCATCTGAGCAGTTCAAGATTGCAAAAATTCACCATCAAAGGCTGCTGGGAAATTAATATAATACCACTTCAATATTTATTAGCCCTTTTCCTCCTCTATCTCCAAGGAAATAAATAATTATGAATGCTCACAAAAATCTGGATTGATGGGGAGCAGTAGTGCCTATGCCAAGACAAACATTTTAATTCAAAGACAAAAGGACATGTGTTTTGGAATGGTTTCTGCTTGTGCACAAGAGTGTTAATTAGGTACTGCCAAAAAAACAACAACAAGAGACCTCTCATTGCATGAGTTTTGAGCAATGTGAGTTTAAAACCATCCCCAGGCCTTGAAACAAGCCCAAGCAAAGCTGTTGCTTTTAAGATGCAATACTGTTGTTTTGCAGCTCAGGTTGTGATTATTTAATTATCCATATAGCAAAGTGGCACCAGCAGTTGGCTGCTGTCATGTTATGAGGTAGGAAGCGGCGGCAGCTGGAAGTGACTTAACAAGATCCCCTCCATTGTATTTCATTGTCATCTAGTGGTACACAAACAAGAAAAATAGTCTGTTGTACTTTGTGCAGGTTTTACATCAAGAAATTGGGCAGTCTGTGACCTTGAAGCTGAATGACATCACCATTCATGGACTCCCAACCCTGACTGATACTATGATACTATGACTATGCAGATATTGCTCTTGTGACCACTTAGCAAATGCTCATGATCTGAACCTGGCATTTGCAAACTTCATGTCGGGAAATGCAGTTTGGGACAAGGCATTTCAAAGCTTATCCATAGGAGCTGGCTGGTTCAAATCTTTGACTACAGCTGTAGTGTAAGTTGAGGCAGGGTTACAGGTTAGGAGGAAAGTGCAGGGTGCTGCACTTTGGCCACAGCAACCCCATGCAGTACTACAGGCTGGGGTCAGAGTGGCTGGAGAGCAGCCAGGCAGAAATGGACCTGGGGGTGCTGATCGACAGCTGGCTGAACATGAGCCAGCAGTGTGCCCAGGTGGCCAAGAAGGCCAATGGCATCCTGGCCTGTATCAGGAATAGTGTGGCCAGCAGGAGCAGGGAGGTCATTCTGCCCCTGTACTCAGCATTGGTTAGGCCACACCTTGATTCCTGTGTCCAGTTCTGGGCCCCTCAATTTAAGAAGGTCATTGAGACACTTGAACGTGTCCAGAGAGCTGGGGAGGGGTCTGGAGCACAGCCATATGAGGAGAGGCTGAGGGAGCTGGGGTTGCTTAGCCTGGAGAAGAGGAGGCTCAGGGGAGACCTTCTTGCTCTCTACAACTGCCTGAAGGGAGGTTGTAGCCAGGTGGGGCTTGGTCTCTTCTCCCAGGCAACCAGCACCAGAACAAGAGGACACAGTCTCAAGCTGCACCAGGGGAGGTTTAGGCTGGAGGTGAGGATGAAGTTCTTCCCAGAAAGAGGAATTGACCATTGGGATGTGCTGCCCAGGGAGGTGGTGGAGTCACCATCCCTGGAGGTGTTCAAGAGGGGATTGGATGTGGCACTTGCTGCCATGGATTAGTACTCATGAGGTGTTGGGTAACAGGTTGGACTTGATGATCTTTGAGGTCTCTTCCACCCTTATTGATTCTATGATTCTATGGTAGGATTCATTCTCTGGGAAAAAAATGACCTGGTGATGCTGGTGGAGAGCAGGATGGCTGTAAGCTGGCAATGTGCTGTTGTGGCCAAGAAAGCCAATGGCATACTAGGGTGCATAAGGAAGAGAGTGGCAAGCAGGTTGCAGGAGACTCTTCTCCTCATATGCTCTGCCCTGGTAAAGCCTCATCTGCAGTATTGTGTCAAGTTCTGGACTCCCTGGTTCAAGCAGGACAGAGAACTGCTTGAGAGGGTACAGCAAAGGGCTATAAAGATTGATAGGGAATAAAAACATCTCTCTCTCTTATGAAGAAAGGCTGAGCAACTTCAGGATTTTTAGTCTAGGAAAGAGAAGACTAAGGGGGGGGATCTTATCAATGCTTATAAATACTTAAAGGGTTACTGTCAAGATGACATCAAAGTTATCCTGTCTTCTCAGTGGTGTCTGGTGACAGGAAAAGAGGTAATGGGCAAACGCTGAACATAAGAACTTCATCTAAGTTTCATCTAAACATGAGGAGGAACTTCTTTATTTTCTGGATGGTGGTGGGTCACTGGAACAGGCTGCCCACAGAGCCAGTGGAGTCTTCATCTCTGGAGTTATTTGAAACCTGCCTGGACACCATTCTGTGCAACCTGCTCTATGTGAACCTGCACTGGCAGGAGGGTTGATCTAGATGATCTCCAGAGGTCCCTTTAAACCCTTGTCAGTCTGTGATTCTGTGATTCAGTTATCATACTAGAAGCAATATTACGCATATGTAAGCTAGAACTGTTTCAGTTTGGTGAAAACATATCTCTGATCCTTAGAAAAGTTCTACAAGGGCAGTAAGAAATGCCCTGGGACTGGATGCATTTTACTTAATTTCAGCTGGCTAGGGTTTGATATGTGACAACAAGCTGATACATTAGTTTTGCTTATGGTGAATGGATAGAGATAGACATCTGGAGGTCACTTCATTCTTCCCTAAAATAGACTCCTCCTGTTGTTTTCATCACTTCTATGAGGAAAACACAAGATCCATTTTAGATGTTGCATTTACTCTGTCCTCTATTTGCCAGTACAAGAGTATGGATATCCTTTATATCCTGTTCTGAGGGTACAAATGGATAAGCAACTGAATATGAGCAAGCAGGTAGCCAAGAAAGCCAATGGCATCCTGGCTTGTGTCAGAGAAGCTGTGTCCAGCAGGAGCAGGGAGGTGGCTGTCCCCTTGTCCTCAGCTCTGGTGAGGCCACACCTTGAGTATTGTGTCCAGTTTTGTGCACCTCAATACAGGAGAGGTGCAGAGGTGCTGGAGCAAGTGCAGAGGAGCCAACAAAGCTGGGAGCTGGGGAGGGCCTGGAGAATAAATCTATGAGGAGCAACTGAAGGAGCAGGAGCTACTTAGTTTGAAAAAGAGGAGGCTGAGGGGAGACCTCATCGCTCTCTAAAAATACCTGAAAGGACATTGTGGAGAGGCTGGTGCCCATCTCTTCTCACAGGTAATTAGTGATAGAACAAGAAGGAATGGCCTGAAGCTACACTGGGTAGGTTCAGACTGGAAATTAGGAATAAAATCTTCACAGCAAGAGTGGTCAGGCATTAGAATGTGCTGCCCCAGGGAGGTGGTTGCATCACCAACCCTGGATATCAGGCTAGCAGGTAGTGATAGGACTAGGGGGAATGGAATGAAGCTGGAGGTGGGGAGATTCAGGCTAGATGTGAGGAAGAAGTTCTTCACCATGAGAGTGGTGAAGCCCTGGAATGGGTTGTCCAGGGAGGTGGTTGAGGCCCTGTCCCTGGAGGTGTTTAAGCCCAGGCTGGATGAGGCTGTGGCCAGCCTGATCTAGTGCAGGGTGTCCCTGCCCATGGCAGGGGGTTTGGAACTAGATGATCCTTGTGGTCCCTTCCAACCCTGACTGATACTATGATACTATGATATGTTTAAAGGGCATTTGGGTGTGGTGAGTGGGGAACCTTGCAGTAGGGTTATCTGTTGGACTTGGTGATCCTGAGGGTCTTTTCCAACCTGAATGTTTCTGTGCTTCTGTTTTATAACGACTAGACTTTTTCAACTGTTTTAAGCGCTATGAAGTGGAGACTTGTTTTATAGGCAACTAAATCAAACATCAGTTGTTGAGATTTGGCTAGATAAACAACTTACTGGTGATTTAAAGTGTAAAAGTTAACCTCATTTTTACTGTTTTGAAAATCTCTCTCTCCTTCCAGTTGCCCTAAAGGATCTATAGATTCACAATCATCAGCAAAGCAGTAGGAAAACTGAGCATTACTGATAAAAGCACAGCGACAGCTTCATGATCAAAGAAATTCAGGGATGTCTTTTTCCCAAATGTTAAGTAAAATGTACAATAAAATAAAAACCTTATGATTGTAAGAATATAGAAATGCTCAAAGCACAACATAAAGCAGGGAAAAAAAGAAAAAAAAACAAAAAAGAACAAAGAACCCCAAACAGGAGGTTCTTGGTCAAACGGAGCACTAACATTATAGAATCGAGTGCAAGAACAAGTGAGAACATGTTTTGCTTTACATCAATTAGTCTACCAGTAACTGCTAGTGCTTCTCCATGTCAGCCTTGGATATTCAGCTCTAAATCCAGGATATGATTTAGGAACACCACTTGGGTGCTGTTTAGGCCAAATGTGCCCCTGAGGCAATTTGTGTAGAGAATGGAATGGAATGGAATGAAATGGAATGGAATGGAATGGAATAGAATAGAATAGAATAGAATAGAATAGAATAGAATAGAATAGAATAGAATAGAATAGAATAGAATAGAATTAACCAGTTTGGAAAAGACCTTCTAGATCATTGAGTCCACCCTATCACCCAACACCATCTAATCAACTAAACCATGGCACCAAGCACCCCATCCAGTCTCATCCTAAATACTCCACCACCTCCTTGGGCAGCACATTCCAATGGCCAATCTCTCTGTCTATGAAGAAGTTCTTCCTAACATCCTGCCTAAACCTCCCCTGGCACAGCTTGAGACTGTGTCCTCTTCTTCTGGTGCTGGCTGCCTGGGAGAAGAGACCAACCCCCACCTGGCTACAAGCTCCCTTCAGGTAGTTGTAGACAGCAAGAAGGTCTCCCCTGAGCCTCCTCTTCTCCAGGCTAAGCAACCCCAGCTCCCTCAGTCTCTCCCCACAGGGCTGTGCTCCAGACCCCTCCCCAGCTTTGTTGCCCTTCTCTGGACACCTTCCAGCAACTCAACATCCTTCCTAAACTGAGGGGCCCAGAACTGGACACAGGACTCAAGGTGTGGCCTAACCAGTGCAGAGTGCATCCACTAGCACAGGATGTGTGTAGGGTGCAGGTGACTCTAATGAGATATGTAATTTACTCAGAAAGGCCTAAGAAAATAGTTAACTACCTCAGAGTATAATCATACCTTTGTGTTACCAAGTAACAGAAGTTGCCGTTATCGTGTTTAATTTTCAATAATGATTAATCTCCACCTACACCACAGGAAATATAATAAGTCATAAATTTACCTAAACAACTTGAAGGGGAGAAGCACCACCTTAGATATTTAAATACATGGCAAAGAGGTTAACATGCTTACAATGAGAGGCCTTTATCTCAGAGTCAGGGAGGAGTGAGTTTTCATTCAGTGCCTCTGGTTTCATATAGGCTCTCAGACACTTTGGAAAGTGAAGTTTTCAGAATGTGAGATTATTTTTTTTGTATGTTTCTTAAAGGGCAACAAAGCTGGGGAGGGGTCTGGAGCACAGCCCTGTGAGGAGAGGCTGAGGGAGCTGGGGTTGCTTAGCCTGCAGAAGAGGAGGCTCAGGGGAGACCTTCTTGCTCTCTACAACTCCCTGACGGGAGCTTGTAGCCAGGTTGGGGTTGGTCTCTTCTCCCAGGCAACCAACACCAGAACAAGAGGACACAGTCTCAAGCTCTGCCAGGGGAGGTTTAGGTGGGAGGTTAGGAAGAAGTTCTTCATAGAAAGAGAGATTGGTCATTGGAATGTGCTGCCCAGGGAGGTGGTGGAGTCACCATCACTGGAGGTGTTTAGGAAGAGACTGGCTGGGGTGCTTGGTGCCATGGTTTAGTTGATTAGATGGTGTTGGGTGATAGGTTGGACTTGATGATCTCTGAGGTCTTTTCCAACCTGGTTAATTCTGTTCTATCTATAGAGTTAAACCAAAAATGTCATAGAGCAACTGGAAGCAGGCAATGAAAGGCTTTTCCATGTAGAGCAAAAGAAAGCAAATAAGGAAATAAGAATGTGAGGTTGCTATGCAACAGTGGCTACCGATAACCTAGAAATGGACTAAAAGCTGAATAAATACTTTCACTTTTCATTAAAGATAATGTTGCTAAATATGAGAAAAAGGAGATGTCCTTTGGTTTAATGGATGTGGAAATGGAATTCAACTATTTGAGGCAGAAATAAAACTGAGGATGCATGTGAATCCTTTGTTAAAGGTTGTTTATATCACTTCATCAGAACTGGATTCCCATGCCTGGATGGTAGCAACTATTAGTCTGGAGGTTTTGCAGATTCCTTAGCAGTGAGAACATAATGCTGAGAACACTTGAGACTGACCATGCTCAATGGATTAACAAAGAGCTGGGCATGCCAGAAAGTTCTTGTGGTTGCATGTTATCAGGTGTATGGGCCAACTGAAGGTAAGAGTGGAGAGGACTTGGAGTACATCATTCACAGCACCTCTGTAAAAGCTGCTCCTTCATCTTCATTGAGACATACACAATGCACCCAGTGACACAGCCTAGCAGTTTTCCATCTCAGAATTCTGTTGAAATTAGTAACTGAAGTTGTTATTTTAGCAGTAAGACCTCTTAGTAAATGAAATGCCATAGAGAAGAATGGGGATATCCTGCAGATTGCAGAAGACTTGCAAGCTTTGCTTCAAAGCATATAGAGCTAGAAAGAAAATGGAATACAGTTAGGTAAAATGCAGCATACTCATAGTAATTCATCATAGAAAACTATGTTCTAATACTCTGCTATGGTCACCTTAAAATGAGCTGATGATATTTCCAGCAGGGATGGGGTGGTACTGCTCCCACATACAGAAGCACTGTCTAAGGGACAGCTGGGATGAGATACTTGGATAGGTAGTTCAGAACCTTTTCTGATCCACTGTGGTTATTCTTACAGTCTGATCCAGAAAGCCCTAAAATGTCTTCTGTGTCTATAAAAACATGAAGGAGAAATGGAACATGCATGCAAAA
Organism: Colaptes auratus; assembly: GCA_015227895.2. Lineage (NCBI taxonomy): Eukaryota > Metazoa > Chordata > Aves > Piciformes > Picidae > Colaptes > Colaptes auratus. Next base: position 27,689,208 of record CM037631.1, read on the forward strand.
GTACTACAGAGTGCTTGGAAGAATTAAAAGACCTGTTCAAGAAACTGTAGGAGTGAAAACCTGCTCAGGTTTGTGGTGCTTTTAGGCTATGCCTTTAAAATTTAGTTACAGATTTTGAGCAGAAAAATAGAAAAATATAAATAAATCACTATTGGGTGTGAAAAGGAAAACTAAAGGTCATTCTGAACAAATTCATTGGAGGAATATCTGCCATGAAAGAGGCTGTACCTAAACAATTCTTTCTTTTCTGATTTCCCTGCTTGCTTTGCTTGGGAGAGACTTATCTACTTGTTGGCTGACCTTGGCTGAGTTGTTTAGTTAAGTCTAACACACAGCTTTCTCTCTGCTCCCTTCTCTCTTGGGACAAGGGGGTGGGGGTGGGGCAGTGGAATGGCTTCTCTGGCCTCTGACCAGGGATTTTCCATGTTGTTTGCTACTTGTAAATATCTGTATACCATTGTGACTCCTGTATATTTCGTACACATTCATTGCATTTCATTGTAGAGTGGAGATTTTGCTTGTAAATACAGCTTCCATTTGCTTCCAACTGAGTTGGTCTGGAAAAGTTAATGCTGGGGGGTGGAGGGTGGAATTTCAACCCTCCACAAGTGTGGTATAGTGAAGGAAGAAAGATGACATATTTCCTTCCAGTAAATACAGTATGTCAGAGTAAATACAGTATGTCAGTAAAAGCTGAAGATGGAGAAATGAGGAACAATACCCAGCAGTCTGTCCTCAGGCAAAGGTGGCCAACAACCTCCTGGACACCATCAAACAACAAAACAGTGACAATAAAATGCAAGATTCCAAACCCCAGTTAGTTTTCAGAGAGAGCCTGGGCAGATTATGAAAGGGGTTATATCAAGTGGCACCTGTGTTGTGAGGGGACTGGTATTAGTGTGCCAAGAAGACTCTTCCAGTTCTGTTTCTACCAGATTTTTAGTAAGGCTCTTGAGCAGTGAGTCACACTTGCCATGAACACTTGTAATTCTGAGGGGTTTTTGCAACTCAGCAGGAGCAAGCCAGAGACTATGGTAAAAGCTTATGCAAGTACATTTCCAGCACAATTTCAGAGGCTTTGATTTCATCAGAACTGGGAGATAGTCACAGTTTTACATTCATCTGAAGTATCCCACGAGAAGCAGCTGTGTGAATGTAGGACAATGACTATCATTCACAAATGCTTTAAGGCAGAAGCCTGTGTAAGTTATTTTGCTGTTTCTACCACACTTAGTGTGAGAAAATAAAAACATTCTGTCAAGCAACACAAGGACAAGAACAGCTGTTCAGACTGCTCAAGAGCTCCAATGAAGATATTTAGATGTTCAAAGAGGAAGGCATCTTTCACAAGGAAGGACCTCATATGGCCTCCAGCAGACTCACAGTGGATGGGAATAATCTGACTCCCTATTTAAGTTGCATTGTCTGGACACATAATAGTAACACCAAGGTGTTTTACAGTATCCTTTTGACATTGACAGGTTGGCCTTAAGCAGCTGTGACGACTTAAAGTCAATAGCACATAACTATCTAACTTTTGGATCTTCTGAAGTTCCTCTCCTCTCAGGGATCAGAACATGGCAGTGGGTAATAACATTCCCACTGGGCCACGTTTGACATTGCTGCTGGATATGTCTACCCTTCCCTATGAAAGGATACCTTGTCATACACCCAGAACCACCATACTCAAGCTCATCATTATACTGACATGTTACACACAAACTCATCTGCCCATGTTCCCTGCACTGTTATATTGCCTAACCATGGGCATGTGGCCCTTCCTTGAAAGCTCAGATACTTTTCTAGTGGATGAGACAAGACATCTTAGTACTAATGAGATTTAAAAGTAGGTAAAATGCAGCAGGAGAAAAATAAATGTGGGGAATAACAAGTAAAGGCTAAAGGATGAATGAAATCACCTCTATTGCTCTCTACAACTACCTGAAGGGAGGTTGTAGCCAGGTGGGGGTTGGTCTCTTCTCCCAGGCAACCAGCACCAGAACAAGAGGACACAGTCTCAAGCTGTGCCAGGGGAGGTTTAGACTGGATGTTCTTCTATGAAGAAATTCTTCATAGAGAGATGATTTGCCATTGGAATGTGCTGCCCAGGGAGGTGGTGGAATCACCATCACTGGAGGTGTTTAGGAGGAGACTTGATGGGGCGCTTGGTGTCACAGTTCAGTTGATTAGATGGTGTTGGATGTTGGGTTGGACACGATGATCTCGAAGGCCTCTTCCAACTTGGTTATTCTATTCTATTCTATTCTATTCTATTCTATTCTATTCTATTCTATTCTATTCTATTCTATCTATCCTATCCTATCCTATCCTATTCTATTCTATTCTATCTATTCTATTCTATTCTATTCTATTCTATTCTATTTAAAATACAACAGCAAAAATAAAAATACCCCAACAGCTGAAAAGCAGAATAAGACTGGGAAAGATTATTGCAGGAAATATTTGGTGACACTTCTCACAGTCATTATATTCCTCAGGTATTCGAGTGCTTTGCTGTACTGAGATGTAATTGAAAGATGTGAATGAATGAAAAGAATATTTGAAATGAACTGAAAGGAATATCTTGTTTTCCTTTCTATTTTGAAATAATATAAAGAACTATTTATTCAGACATCTAGAAAGTTAGAAAACAATTCTTTTCTGAGTAGGCATCTGTGTTGTTGTTCAGGAATTAATTTCTGGTTTTACATTTTCTATAAATACAATACAATAATACAATACAATAAATCCAGGTTGGAAGAGACCTTCAAGATCATCGTGTCCAACCTGTATCTAGTGCCATTTTACATCAGCCACCCCCCAAAAACTGTAGGCATAATGAAGGTATGGGACTAATTCAAGAGGGGATTGGACGTGGCACTTGGTGCCATGGTCTAGTCATGGGGTCTGTGGTGACAGGTTGGACTCGATGACCTTTGAGGTCTCTTCCAACCTTGGTGATACTGTGTGATACTGTGTAATTCACAATTAATAAACAGCACAAGGATCAGGGGAAGCTACTAGCTTCTCCCTCCCTGCCTCTCCCCTTACCGCCCTGCACAAAAGGGACAAGAGAAAGGAGCAGGGAAGTTAGACTTAGCCAAGGCCACCCAAAGCAGGTGATCTCTCCGATCAAAGGCAAAACATCCAGAGATGAGAAGAGAAGAGAAAAGGGAAGAATTGTTATGGTACAGCTTCTCTTAATCGAGATATTTACCCAATGAATTTGTTCAGAATAATCTTTTGTTTTTCTCTTTACACCCAACAGTGATTTATTTGTATTTTTCTACTTTTCTGCTCCACCACCCATTTATTACATAGTTACATGGCTAATTTTAGACATCACCCTGTAGAATATGTACAACTGCACATTTTAAGCATATATGTTTACCACTCAGATCAGTAGCTAGGAAAGGCAGATTGTTAAACTTATAATATTGGGCATTTTTCAGAAGCCCTCAGGGTCACGATCTTCACTTGCAATCGCCCAGCAAAATCCAATCATCCAAACTGTTAAATGATCCAGAAGGGAACTCAGAAGTCTAAATAAATGGATTTGTTTTACATTTAACAAATTATAATTAGAATGAGCCTGTAATCCCTTTCACTGACAACTTTTTCCAAGGTTAAAAATTAATGAGCTTTTTTTTCTCATCTCCTCTTTCATGATGAAGCTTCCTCTCACAATGTTCAAGAACCTAACTGCAAAGGTGTCTGAGAGTTTTGTGCTTGTGTCAGTTGCTGTATGAAAACCTCCTCTTTTTCATAAATCTGGCCCTCTTTTGTTCTTTGTTACCAAGTAATTAACTTTCTTCCAGTGTCCCCTCCTCCTGTGCTATGATGTCTACACTGTCTTGACTATTTCCTCTTTGGCATTTACATACTGTCATATAGATGAGAGAGTCCCTCATCACAACAGTCAATGTGACAGATTACTACAACAGATTAATCTATTCCCTCAGGAACAATACCTTCCCATTGTGAACAGGAGATTCCTGTCTTTTTTATTCAAGGTTTCGGAGTTTGCTCAAAAGTCACATTATACAGCAGTAGTCTCTTCCCATCACACCCTTATTCTACAATCTAGGTGGCATCTGTGTATGGTCTCTATAGAAGTGGAGCCTAAGGGTAGGATTGAGCCCACTTTATCTACATGTTCCCTGTCTTGCATAGTGCAATCATTTAGTCTCTCCACAGTTGTGTAGGTAGATAGATGACTTAGTCTCAGGACAGAGAGGCTTGAATGCCTGTCTTGTGATCGTGTGATTCACTCCTCTCCATTAGTATTGCACTTTGAATAAAGCAGAAACTTTTTGAAGATACTGTCACTTATTTGCAAGCACTTACCTAATGCTCCCATTTTCAAGGGATAAACCACTTAGAGATGGAAGAAAGTATTCATCATTTTTCACAATCCAAGATGCTTTTCCCCTGCCAGTTTGCTTATATGTCATTTCGCTGGATCCTCATTGAGTCGCTACCTGAATTGTAGTCTCACTTTTCTCGTCCCACAAATTGTTACAATCAAGTCCCATTTTCCTGGGAAACTTTAAAGATCTGTGCCCTGATCTACACTGTGCATGCAGTCCCTTCCTTTTCATGGTTTCAAACTTGCAGCCTGCTTGCCATAGCTAAACAAGCAAAGCAGTGTTTAGTGATGTCTTCTAGGTACGGAGAGGAGCCAAACAGGAAACTGAAAAAGAGATGGTGGTGCTCTTCTTAACAACAGGATGCTTTGCTTTTATACTGGGCTCAATAATAGGACAGAATTTCCAGTTCTTTTCAGTATAATTGAAACTTTAGAAGTGAGTAGAATGGAAATTCCCACAAAAATGCAGGTGCATTTTCAGAAGAGGAGGCTCAGGGGACACCTTATTGCGGTGTACTATGACCTAAAGGGAGGTTGCAGCCAGGTGGGGTTGGTCTCTTCTCCCAGGCAACCAGCACCAGAACAAGAGAGGACAGTCTCAAGCTGCACCAGGGGAGGTTTAGGATGGATATGAGGAAGAAGTTCTTCCCAGAAAGAGAGATTGGCCATTGGAATGTGCTGCCCAGGGAGGTGGTGGAGTCACCATACCTGGAAGTGTTTAGGAAGAGACTGGATAAGGTACTTAGTGCCATGGGTTAGTTGATTTAAATAATTAAAATATCTAATAATAAAGATTTCCCCCCACCTCCTCTCCTAGAATGATAAACAAAGAATTAGTCATCTCTTTAGTAAAGGGAAACAAACTTATGGGAGAGGAAGAACAGACACTTTCCTTCTGGTGTCTCACAGTTCTGGAAGACTTTGCTGAAGGAACTGATTTGATTTCATCAGAAACTGATGCAGGAGAGCTCACTGCAGGTCAAGAGAATATTTTAAAGGGGAGGACTGTCAGGGAATTAACATTCTGATGGTTTCATAAGAAATTTCTCTACAGCTCCTATTCTGTCAGGCTTGGAATGGATTATGCCTTTTTCAACAAGAAACTTCAACAAGAGCTGGATTTCAGAAACATGAAGAGGATGTCAGAGTTTGAGCTTGAGCCAAATATTCTTGATAGCCTTTGAAGCAAAATTATATTCATTAAAATAAAAAGCAGGATTTCATGATCATTATCTTTTCTTGAAACTGTCACTAAGATTGTTGGGTGCCAGCAAGGTAAGATCTTAGTATCTTTAAAACCTCTTTTCATATATCTTGATGATGTTTTGGGGGGAATAGAATAGAATAGAATAGAATAGAATAGAATAGAATAGAATAGAATAGAATAGAATAGAAGTAGAATAGAATAGACCAGGTCAGCAGAGACCTTCAACATCATCGCTTCCAACCTATCATCCAACACTACCTAATCAACTAAACCATTCAACCAAGCACCCTACCAAGTCTCCTCCTAAACACCTCCAAAATGGTGACTCCACCACCTCCCTGGGCAGCACATTCCAATGGGCAATCACTCTCTCTGTGAAGAATTTCTTCCTAACATCCAGTCTGAACTTTCCCTGGCACAGCTTGAGACTGTGTCCTCTTGTTCTAGTGCTGGTTGCCTGGGAGAAGAGACCAACCCCCACCTGGCTACAACCTCCCTTCAGGCAGTTGTGAAGAGCAATAAGGTCTCCCCTGGGTTACTCATCAGTTCCTTAAATATTGAAATATGATGAGCTAGCTATTCTTAACATGCCTATGTCATTAAAGATCACCAAAGCAGGTGTAACATATTTGAGGTTTCTCCTGGTCAGTTTGGCTCTCTGTAGATCTTTTATTTGGGAAAACAAAAACAAAAAAAAAGGAAAGGAAAAAAAATTCATGAAAAGGGGAAGCTAAGGCTTTGAAACATCAGAAACCACTGCCCTACAGTGGCACCTGTATTTGCTTTTGAAGAGAAAATACAGTGCCTTTTCTTCTGGTTTTGCACTTCAAATAATGCAGGCTTTATTCCATACCATAATAATAAAATAAATGGCATGAAAGTGGGCATCAGAGTGCAAATTTATTCCTTGGTACTTCATTTAAAAGCTATGCAAAATTACAGATGCAAGAGAAATAACCAATTTTCCATGAGCTGGAACACAAAGAGCTATATGCCACTGGAAAACAGGTTGGATAAAAAAGGAGCACTTTCTTGCTTGTTCTTTTTGCCATATTTCTACTACCAATGCCAATACCAATACCAACAATTTATATTTGTATAATCACTCTTACTCCCAAACACATGGCAAATCATGGGGTAAATTATGCTCTTGGTTAAGTGGCTTAGCAAAGGCACAGATGCTCAATTTTATCTTTATTCTTCACAAAGAGTGAAGAGGGATTACATAAAGCTCTTTTTTTTTTGACTGTGATGCAAAAGAGGTGTGGAAATACAGACTAGAAAGCATTTGGGGTTTTGTATTTGTCACAACTTAAAGAAGCTGTTTGAAAAATCTTGGATGGAAATTGCACCTAAAAAAAGTAATAGCTTGTGGCAGAAAGCTAATATTTATTGCTTGTAGCAAGTCCTCCCTCAGTAAGTTGCATCACAAAGCTAGAGGTGCAGCCTTCTCCAAAGGCTGAATGGTACAAACTTATATAGAGATCCTAAAAGTAATGGTAGCAATATGTTAGCAGCATAAGGAGTATTTAATCCAACTACCTGCTAAAAGTCATAGAATAATAGAATGGTTTTGGTTGGAATTGAAGTCTAAGATCATTAAGTCCAGCTGCCTACCTAACTTCATCATGGTCATTAAACTGTGTCCTTAAGTGCCATGTCTACACCAGGGGCAGTGACTCCACCACCTCCCTGGGCAGCACATTCCAATGCCTCACCACTCTTTCAGTAAAGAAAGTTTTCCTTATATCCGATCTGAACCTCCTCTGGTGCAATTTGATTCTAGGGGGAAGAAATCAACCTCACTACAACCTCCTTTCAGGTAGTTTTAGGGAGCAATAAGGTCTCCCTTCAACCTCCATTTCTCCGTACTAAACAACCCCAGTTCACTTAGTCGTTCCTTATGAGACTTGTTCTCCAGGCCCTTCGTCCGCTTCATCGCCCTTCTCTGGACACACTTAATGTCCTTCTTGCCGTGAGGTACCCAAAACAACACAAAATCTGAGGTGTAGCCTCACCATTGCTGACTATCTGGGCATAATTACTTCACTACTCCTGCTGGACAGCTCTCAGAGGCAGCGTGACAGGCACTAAAACCTCTCTTTGGGTTATTCCAGAGCTGTCTGTTGTAAATCAGTATGAACCAGCACATTTTCTGAACATCCCACCCTATGCAAGCACCAAGCATCTTGACTCTTTTCACTGACTGGCTAAAGGCCTGTTGCAAAGCACAATCTCATTTTGCCTCCTTCACAGCTGGCAGAATTTTCATATCTGGGCCTCCTGCCTGGATTTTACCAGAGCATTTGGCAAGTCTGGCCAGTGGCTTTTTTGGGTTGATAGACAAAAATGCTCTCTGCTTTCAGATTACATTACTTTGTATATTTCTGACCTGCATCCAACTTGCTGTCAGATAAAAAGAAGACAAGTTGACCAAAACATAATGCTGCTTCATATAAAACCAACAAACAAACAAGGCTCAAAGTTTAAATCATTTTTATGCTTGCACACTGTGATGCCCTTCAAGCCAAATACATTTTCCTTTGAAAATGGAATGTGTGTGTCCAGTTGTCCAATTCCAGATCAAAGCATTGGCTGTAATGTTGGGAAAACTCCAAACCTGGAAGGAAGGAAGGCCAGAGCTCTCAAGATACTGATTCAGAGCAGGTATTTTCTATTCTAGATATTTCTGAAATGGGAAGACCAGGGTCCTCCCCATTTTAGGTCATCTGTCTATTAGGGTGACACTCTAAATATCACTGCATAATCACAGGGTTTAGCATTGTGCACTCTCCCATCATAAAAATACTGCAGAAACAAACTGCTTGTTTCAGGTGTTCTGAACCTTTCCAAAATTAAGATAAGAAAAAGAACACAGAAGATTCAACTTTCAGCTGACCTGAAGACATGATTCTTCGTGTTATTACAGCAATGTAGTGCTACCAGCATTTCAAATCAACAGATGGATATCAGATATATATTTTAGCAAGAAAAAAGAAAAAAGAAAGAGGCAAAAGATAAAGGCTATAATAGTAAATAGGTTAAGAATTAGATAAAAGAAGAGAGCAGAATGATGAAACCCCAGAAAAGAATAAAGAATTTGCCAGCTCCTTTTCAGATTCTTCTTTTTAATAAGGATAACAATGTCATACAGTGCAATGACTTGCCTGTTCATTGAAGTTTGCCTCTAACTAGCTTCTGGGTAAGATTTTATTGACTTGGTAGCTATCACTTAGCAGCGGTCATGTAGTTGAAATTAATCTGCACCTGAAGCTAAGCAATGCCTTGTTTTTCTCTCAGAAAGCTGATGTCCATGACCTGGATTTATTTCAACTAAATGGAGCTTTAAGTGATGTTCCTAAATTGGAAGTGTTGTGATTATTTACATATCCTGGGTGAAGAAAACTTCCTGATGTCAAAATTAATAATTCTGTCTTAGGCATCTTTGCATGGAGCCCAGTGAGGACCCGGAGTAATTGCTGTCCTGAACCTGATCATTTGGTACCCTGGGTTTCAAAGCCAGGAATGTCTCCAACGTTGCTTGCTTTGCACATATATATCTGGCTTCGTAAAGGTAACCTAGAGCAGTAACAAGCTGTTAGAGAGACTTCTTACACCTCTCCTCTTACATTGCAATGATATGGAGGAAGCTGCCAGCATCAGCTGAGGAAGGCCCCAGTAAAAAATCTCAGCATGTTGAAAATGTTAGGAAGAAGTTCTTCCCAGATAGAGAAATTGGCCATTGGAATGTGCTGCCCAGGGAGGTGGTGGAGTCACCATCACTGGAGGGGTTTAGAAAGAGACTGGATGAGGCACTTAGTGCCATGGTTTAGTTGATTAGATGGGTGATAGGTTGGACTTGATGATCTCAAAGGTCTTCTCCAACCTGGTTAATTCTGCATTCTGTAACAGAGTTGCCAAAAGCATCTAGCACAGAGGTGAATAAAACATAACATGGAATAAAGCAGTAAGATTTTATAAGCCTGGTTAATATTTTCCTTTTGCTGCATGGCTGTGACCTACAGCTGAGGCCTACCATCTGCTTGTATAAAGCTGCCTTCATATGTATTTGGACTGGAATTAGAAATTAGCTCAGAAAGCTTAGCAACTGTGGTGGGTTGAAGCTTCCCCCCAGCATTAACTTTGCCAGACCAACTCAGTTAGAAGCAAACAAAGCTGTATTTACAAGCAGGAACTACACTCTGCAATGGATGCAACCCCCAGGAAGGGGTTGGCCTCTTCTCTCTGGCAACCAGCACCAGAACAAGGGGACACAGTCTCAAGCTGTGCCAGGGGAAGTTTAGGCTCAAGGTGAGGAGAAAGTTCTTCACCTAGAGAGTCATTTGCCATTGGAATGTGCTGCCCAGGGAGGTGGTGGAGTCACCCTCCCTGGAGGTGTTCAAGAGGGGATTGGATGTGGCACTTGGTGCCATGGTCTAGTCATGAGGTCTGTGGTGACAGGTTGGACTCGATGATCTTTGAGGTCTCTTCCAACCTTAGTGATACTGTGAAACTGTGATACTGTAACATGTACAAAATATACAGGAGTTACAATATGATACAGATAGTTGCAATTAGAATAGAATAGAATAGAATAGAATAGAATAGAATAGAATAGAATAGAATAGAATAGAATAGAATTGACCAGGTTAGAAAAGACCTTTGAGATCATCAAGTCCAACCTGTCACCCAATACCATCTAATCAACTAAACCATGGCACCAAGTGCCTCATCCAGTCTCTTTTTAACCACTTCCAGTGATGGTGACTCCGCCACCTCCCTGGGCAGCACATTCCAATGGTCAATCTCTCTTTCTGGGACAAAGTTCTCCCTAACCTCCAGCCTAAACCTCCCCTGGCACAGCTTGAGGCTGTGTCCTCTTGTTCTGGTGCTGGTTGCCTGGAGAAGAGACCAATCCCCACCTGCCTACAACCTGCATTCCTGGTCAGAGACCAGGGAAGCTGCTCCACTGCCCCCACCCCACCTGCCCTGTCCCAAGAGAAAAAAGGGTGTGGAGAGAAAGCAGTGGGGTTAGAGTCACTAAACAGCTCTGGCAAGGCTAGCCAACAAGCAGGTAAATCTCTCCCGAGCAAAGCAAAACAGGAGAGACCAGAAGAGAAGAGAGAGAAATTTTATGGTTCAGCTCATCTTCTTCTAAATATGTATCCAAAGAATTTGTTTAGAATAAACTTTTGGTTTCCTTTTTGCACCCAGTAGTGATGTATGTATATTTGTCTACTTTTCTGCTCAAAATCTGTAACTAAATTTTAAAGGGCATAGCCCCAAAACCACCACAAACTGAAAACTAAGATTTCTGGGCATGCCACAGGAGTGATCTGGAAGTCAGGCAGTAATGCTGAAATAGGGTAGAGTTCAAATCAAATGTACAAAATGCAAAGTGCCAGTTAAGCCACTGCTGAATGAATGTGATAGGAGCAAGCGTGGCGTTGATAACCTTGCTTTCTGGCTGAATTGTAAAGTTGGATTCACAAAGCATTTAAGCTAAGTGTGACTGATGTACATTAGTAATTGTTCAGTATTTAGAAACTCTCACTAGGTTTTATATTGATTGCACAGAAATAGATACTGCCTTCAGCAGAGCTAACAACCTTCTAAGGAGTCCTAGTTACAGCTTCAGAAAGCACTCAGCATGTGCAGCCCTATAGGATACATACTGTATTAATTCATGCAAAGGTCTCTGAAAGCCAAGTGCAGGAACACATTAACAGAAGGTGAACATCTAGTCCTATTTCACTGCCTACATTGGCTCTGCAAGCACCAAGGAACTACCAATTATTTTCATGATCTTCTCTTTACTAACAGCAGTGCTTGACTTCTTAGTTCTCTGAAGATCTTTTTTTCCTGGAAGACAGACACAAATACAGATACTAATGCAGGACAGATTCTGATGCTTCTACTCATACCCAGAAGAAAAATGGTTCTGGAAGTAGGCTGGAGGTTAAGAAGAAGTTCTTCATAGAAAGAGAGATTGGCCATTGGAATGTGCTGCCCAGGGAGGTGGTGGAGTCACCATCACTGGAGGTGTTTAAGAAGAGAATGGATGGGGTGCTTGGTGCCATGGTTTAGTTGATTAGATGGTGTAGGGTGATAGGTTGGACTCAATGATCTCTAAGGTCTTTTCCAACCCTGTTTAATTCTATTCTGTTCTAAGTAGTTCTGCTATTTACCACAGAGAAACATTGTTAGCAGCATCAGGAGACATTTCTGGCACCTTCTCTGAATTATCAAGGCAGAAGGCAGCACTTCATTGAACATCAGGAGAAGTGTAGAAAAAATTTGCCATTTAAAATATATCTTTTGATGAAGGACACATTCCAAGTACTTGGCAGAATTGAATAAGTTTTTGAGCATGGTGTTTCTGCCAGGGACAAGGAAGGGGCTTAAAAGAGCTGCTTGGGTATGAGGAAATCTGTATCAGCATCACCAAGGTTGGAAGAGACCTCAAAGATCATCGAGTCCAACCTGTCACCACAGACCTCATGACTAGATCATGGCACCAAGTGCCAGGTCCAATCCCCTCCAGGGATGCTGACTCCACCACCTCCCTGGGCAGCACATTCCAAAGGCGAACCAGAAGTAGTATGTGAGTTTCAATAATTGTTGCTGCTGACAGTAGCACTGAACTATTATATTTCACAGAATCCCTGCATATTTGAGTGCATAAGATATCAAATATTGGATTCCTGATTATTCCTCTATTTATTTGGTGAATACATTAGAAAAAAAGAGAAAAGTTTCTTAAAACAACAAAGCTGATCAGTGTGGATTACACAGTGGTTGAATCAGCAGTTTCTAAGCCTGGAAGTGCAAGAATGTACAGAATCTCAGAATACACCTGGTTGGAAGAGACCTCAAAAAATCATCCAGCCCAACCCTCGACCCAGCACTGAGTGGTTGACACTAAACCACCGTCCCTAAGAGCCAGGTCCACACCCTGCTTGAATACCCCCCAGGGATGGTGATTCCACCACTGCCCTGGGCAGTCCATTCCAGTGTTTGATAACCCTTTCAGTAAAGAGATATTTCCTAATTCCCAGCCTGAGCCTCTCCTGGTGCAGCTTGTAACCATTTCCTCTAGTCCTGTTGCTTGACACCAAGGAGAATTAGACTAAACTGATTAGCCAGGATCAGTGAAGATTTTCATCTGTGGGCTGGATGCAGAAAGAGGATATTTACTGATAAGAAGGTAAACATACTTGTGCCAAATGCAACAGACCTCTATTGATGGCAAGCTTTCAGTAAGAACATCATCTACCTGGACTTGTGCAAATCATTTGACACTGTCCCATGTGACATCTTTGTTGGAGAGACATGGATTTGATAGGGTCTTCAGTGGGCAAGGGATTGACAGGATGGCCACACACAAAGGGTCAGGTTCAGAGAGTTGTAATAAATGGAGTAACTCTTCTTTGGTGGCCAGGAACTACTGTGTTCCCCAGAGCCTTGGTTTGGGGCCAGTTCTCTTCAATGTTGCTGTCAGTGGCTGGGACACAAGAGTTGAATGCACAGTCCATTTGCTACCAATACAAATTCACTATGCTCAGCAACCAGATACTCCACTTGCAAACCAACATTTCCAGGAAAGCAATGCAGACATGAGGACAAAGCAATGATTTTAGTGTCATTTGGGGAAAGACAGAAACAGGAATATCATCCTAATTTGTAGAATTGGGGGGAACATTTTCATCATGGTTTGGCAGGTTTTGCCATGTATCTGCCGCTGGGCACACAGAGTAGGAGCACTTTCATTGTTGTTTCTTGGGGAGTTTTGTGACCATGATGTAATATGACTTGAGTTGGCTTGATTCTGTTCTGGGAAGGCGATTTGGTTCACTGGTAATGTATAAGAAATCTAATTGGCCCTCTGCCAGAATGAGTCTCGTAGTCAGATCTGATTCACTGTTATACTATTACTGGTGCATCTTCCCTTGCTGTCACTGAAAACATATTGTTCCTCATCCTTATGCTGCTACATGTTTCTTCATTCCTGTCAGTTCCATCTCTTTGTCTCTTTTTGTGCTTCCTAAGTTCGTTCTTTCTTATTCCTCTTTCTCTCTTTTTTTCCTTTTTGTTCCATTTTCTACCATATATTTTTTTCCATCTCTCTCTTCTCACCCAGCTTTTAAAAAGGAATGTCATTCACACATATCTGTCCCAAGACGAGGAGAAATGTAGAGGTGATGATCTGTCCTCCTAAGTCAAGCTCTTAGTGGGGTTGTGCTGTATGTGGATAAGCTCAGCTAAAACTCACATGGAGACTACACATTACATATTGACTCCCAGATCCAGCTGCGCCAGGGGAGGCTTAGGCTGGATGTCGGGAAGAAGTTATTCCCAGAAAGAGAGATTGGCCACTGGAATGTGCTGCCCAGGGAGGTGGTGGAGTCACCATCCCTGGAGGTGTTTAAGAAGAGACTGGATGGTGTGCTTGGTGCCATGGTTTAGTTGATTAGATGGTGTTGGGTGACGGGTTGGGCTCGATGATCTCAAAGGTCTTTTCCAACCTGTTCTATTCTATTCTATTCTATTCTATTCTATTCTATTCTATTCTATTCTATTCTATTCTACATATTGACTTCCATATTTCCTGCTTCCTGTGGTTACTTCTAATTGGCAGTAATAGTCTTGAAAAACAGATTTTTTCACTTCATGCTTAATGGCATTTGGTCTCAGAATATCCCCTCCATTATTTGTTAGGAATCCAGTCCCTCCTGGTTTCTCTCCTTTGATGTTCATTAGCCTTCATCCCTGAACTATCTGTATTGGAAGAGACAACTAGCTTAAAGGACTGTTTCATATTTTAGAAGGATTTAATGAGTTCTTACTCTTACAGGGTCAGGACAAGCCTGTGGAGAAGGATTTTGGGGTACTGGCAGATGAAAAATTGGTCTTGAGCCAGCAATGTCTTCTTGCAGCCCAGAAAGCCAATTGCATCCTGGGCCACATCGAAAGAATTGCGGCCAGCAGGCCTGCTCCTCTCTGGTTAGACTTCACCTGTGTCCAGCTCTGAAGTCTTCAGCATAAGGCTGATGTGGACCTGTTAAAGGAGGCTAGAGAAGAGCCACAAAAATGGTCAGAAGCCTGGAGAATCTCTCCTATGAAGAAAGGAAGAGAGAGCTGGGGGGTTTAACCTGGAGAAGAGAAGGCTCTAGGGACAGGTTATTGCAGCTATTCAGTACTTACGGGGGCTAACAAGCAAGGTCAGAAGAGACTTTTTACCAAAGTCCCTAGTGACAGGACAAAGGGTAATGGTTTTAAACAGAAAGAGAATAGACTTAGATTACACATAAGGAAGACATTTCTTACTGCAAGAGTGTTGAGACACTAGAACAATTTGCCCTGAGAATTGGTGTGTGCCCCCTCCCTGCAAGTGTTGAAGGCTGAACTGGATAGATGTTTTGAGTAGCCTTATCTAGCAGAAGGTGTCCACTAGATGGGGTTAGACTAACTAATCTTTCAAGGTCCCTCCCGTCCCAAACCATTCCGTGATTCTATGACTCTAAACTGTCGAGTCGTTCCAGCATTATTTTCTCTTTTGGGGATCATCAGGCTTCTTCACTGTTGCAATATGATCAAAAGGAAGCAATCATTGAAATTTAGAGAGTCTATAAAGATCTTAATGGCTGGGAACAGCAGAAGGAATTACATATCTTCAGTTATCTCCAGTGAAACTATGAAATGGATAAACCAACTGATAAACACAGATCCTTGTTCTGACACCACATTCTTGAGAATCATCATTAAGGGCCATGAAGTTGGTGAGGGGTTTGGAAGACAAGCCCTATGAGGAAAGGCTGAGGGAGCTGGGGCTGCTTAGCCTGCAGAAGAGGAGACTGAGGGGTGACCTTATTGCTCTCTACAACTACCTGAAGGGAGGTTGTAGACAGGCAGAGGTTGGTCTCTTCTCCCAGGCAGGCAGCACCAGAACAAGAGGACACAGTCTCAGGCTGCGCCAGGGGAGGTTTAGGCTGGATGTTAGGAAGAAGTTCTATACAGAGAGTGATTGCCCATTGGAATGGGCTGCCCGTGGAGGTGGTGGAGTCCCCTTCATTGGAGGTGTTCAGGAGGAGACTTGATGGGGTGCTTATCTTTCTGAGAGCTTGCTAACACCATCACAAGGATCAGTTTTGTAGGTTTAGACACCAGAGTCACTTCTTTCAGCTACAGGATATCCCTATGTTGCTGTAACACTTCTGAGGCTTGGAGAAGCATCATTTAAGAATGAAGGAGGTAGAAACAAATTAATGGAAGATACTGAGTTAGCATGCAGGAAGAAAGATCATCTAGTCCAACCCCCTTGCTAAAGCAGGGTTGCCTAGAGCAGGTTGCACACGACAGTGTCCAGGTAGGGGGCTCTGACTGACTGCAGAGACCATCTAGATATGATGCTCAAGGATATGGTGTTGTAGTGGCCCTGCTAAAGTTAGATAGTGGTTGGACTTGATGATCTTACAGGTCACCATAGTGATTCTGTAATTCCTTTGGATCAGCCAGAGAACAGCCATGAATCAAGATGATTTCAGAATTTGACAGGAGAGAGCCTGTGAGAGGCAAAGGCTGCTCAGCATCACTAGCGGTAGAGCACTGGTTAGGCCACACCTTGAGTACTATGTCCAGTTCTGGGCTCCTCAGTTTAAGAAGGACATTGAGTACTGAATGTGTCCAGAGAGGGCAACAAAGCTGGGGAGGGGTCTGGAGCACAAGACTGGTCAGGAGAGGTTGAGGGAGCTGGGTTTTTTTAGCCTGGGGAAGAGGAGGCTCAGGGGAGACCTCATTGCTCTCTACAACTGCCTGAAAGGAGGTCGTAGCCAGGTGGGGGTTGGTCTCTTCTCCCAGGCAAGCAGCAACAGAACAAGAGGACACAGTCTCAAGCTGTGCCAGGGGAAGTTTAGGCTGGAGGTGAGAAGAAAGTTCTTCACAGAAAGAGTAATTGGCTATTGGAATGTGCTGCCCAGGGAGGTGGTGGAGTCACCATCCCTGGAGGTGTTCAAAAAAGGCTTGGATGTGGCACTTGGAGCCATGGTTTAGTTGTCATGAGGTGTTAGGTATTAGGTATTAGGTTGGACTTGATGATCTCTGAAGTCTGTTCCAACATGGTTGATTCTATGATTCTATGATTACTGTGCAGCAGCTATAGTCTTAGCTAGCTAATGCTTTGCTATCTGCACCAACCATTATAACTATCTGTATGCATATGAGCCTGCAGGAGTGTTTGTAGAATAAAATTAAAGCACTCTTTGCACTGCTTTCTTGTTGAAAAGAAATGTAATACTTTTAATTATTTATTATTACTCTGCCTTTACTTCTTTTACAAGATGACAGCCAGAAGTAAATTCATTTTTGGAACCCTGGCAGCACAGAAGGTGACTGGAGTTGATATAAGTAATTCTCTAAATGAGCAGTTTCTTAACCTTAGAGCGAGAACATGATGATACAAAATTTGAACATTCTCTCTGAAAAATGAGAGTTCAGTACAAGGTCCTTTGTCCTTTGATTTGTCCTTTGATTTATCTGAGGAAAGAGCATCTGGAACTTAGTAATATTATAGAAGGCAAAATTCATAAGAATCTGGTTGTAAAATAATTTTGAGTGCTGTAACCTGTGGATGTTTAGAAAGCACCTGAAAATCACCACTGTACATCAAATCTCAGCTGTTCGAATGACTTTGTGGATAATCTAAAGTGAAGTGGTAAATCATGGGCTGGAGGATGCATTAAAAACCCCAAAAATTAAAAAAAAAATTGCACTGTGTATTGTTAGTCACAGAAAAACTTAGTAGTGGCTTCTTGGTTTTAACATGGGTAGATCTGAGGCAGAGAAGACTAAGTTTGGTTCCAGAGAGAGATAGGCACAGAAGAATTTACTGTATTCAGCAGGATTTCTTCAAGGAAAAGCATTGTCATAGAATCATAGAATCAATAAGGTTGGACAAGACCTCAGAGATCATCAAATCCAACCTGTCACCCAACACCTCATGGCAACTAAACCATGGCTCAGAGTGCCACATCCAGTCTCATCCTAAACACCTTCAGTGATGGTGACTCCAACACCTCTCTGGGCAGCACATTCCAAGGGCCAATCTCTCTTTCTGGGAAGAACTTTCTCCTCACCTCCAGCCTAAACCTCCCCTGGTGCAGCTTGAGACTGTGTCCTCTTGTTCTGGTGCTGGTTGACTGGGAGAAGAGATCAACTCCCACCTGGCTACAACCTCCCTTCAGGTAGTTGTAGAGAGCAAGAAGGTCTCCCCTGAGCCTCCTCTTCTCCAGGCTAAGCAACCCCAGCTCCCTCAGCCTCTCCTCACAGGGCTGTGCTCCAGACCTCTCCCCAGCCTCACTGCCCTTCTCTGGACATGTTCAAGTGTCTCAATATCCTTCTCAAACTGAGGGGCCCCGAACTGGACACTGTACTCAAGGTGTGGCTTAACCAGTGCTGAGTCCAGGGCAGAATGACTTTCCTGTTCCTGCTGGCCACACTACTTCTGATGCAGGCCAGGATGCGTTCAGACTCAGCATATGTTCATACATGGGTGATTTGTGTGTAGATTTGTGTGCAGGCAACACTTGCCTGTTTTTTTTTCATTGAGTCCTAGGGTGTAGAGAGCATGGCAGTTGTAGGCTGCGTTACACCTTGCTGTAGGAGAAAAGCATGACTCAAATGAACCCTGCACCGCAAATAATAAAACATAATAAAACATCATATCCTTCTCTGCATTGCCCTCATTTCTGCACTAAAGGTGATCCGCATTAAACAGTCTCAAATAGGGAAATCATTTTACCTCCACGATCCTTCTTCCCTTTGTCATTCTCACACAGCTCCTCCTATCAACTGAGGCAGAAGGAGAGAAGGAAATGGGGAAAGGGAAGCGTCTGCAGCTGAAAGTCACAAGTTTTGTTTATGAGGACTATAATATTAGGGATTTCTTGCATGATCTGTGTGATTAGCCCTCTTCATGAGTAACAGATTAATAAAGCTTTGGGGATGTTGACAACTATTTTAACAGAATCACTGCCTGTGGCAAGTCTGGATGCATGTGGTTATGGGTGTAGAAAAGTCAAGATAACATCAGCCATTTTCATCATTTAAAAACATTAGTGCCACCACTGACAGGACTCAGAGTTTTAAACATGCTGTAATTGGATGTCATTTAGGTTCACCTCCTCTGCCGTGGGAATGAGATGGCTTCAGTCAGGTGCCTTAGGCTAGATATAGGGTATCATGTTCTGATTTAGTGTGATTGTTCCCAGCAGGCTTTATTGCAGTTGTCATGGGTGGAATTTTTTCTGTTTTTCTGTTCATTGACTAGTAAGGGATCCATTAATCAGACACTGGCATCTCCTTTACAAACATTTTGCTTGCCATGTTAATTCTAACTCACCGTTTCTTTGATGTATCTATACTGATGTCCTTGGGTCAATACTCACATGAAGAAGGCTTCACAGAGTCAGACACAAAATAGGCATATTAGAATAGAATAGAATAGAATAGAATAGAATAGAATAGAATAGAATAGCATTTGAGATCATCCAGTCCAACCTATCACCCAACACCATCTAACCAACTAAACCATGGCACCATATGCCTCATCCAGGCTCTTCCTAAACACCTCCAGTGATGCTGACTCCACCACCTCCCTGGGCAGCACATTCCAGTGGCCAATCTCTCTGTCTGAGAAGAATTTCTTCCTGACATCCAGCCTAAACCTCCCCTGGCACAGCTTGAGACTGTGTCCCCTTGTTGTGGTGCTGGTTGCCTGGGAGAAGAGACCAACCCCCACCTGGCTACAATCTCCCTTCAGGGAGTTGTAGAGAGCAAGAAGGTCTCCCCTGAGCCTCCTCTTCTCCATGCTAGGCAACCCCAGATCCCTCAACCTCTCCTCGTAGGGCTTGTGCTCCAAACCCCTCCCCAGCTTTGTTGCCCTCTCCAAAGGTATAAATCAGCACTATTTCCATGACATTGATACAACAATGTCACAGCTTCAAATTGCAGTAAAATTACTTATAGTAATGCAGCAAATATTAAAGAAATTATGGGAGGGATTAAGAAAAAAACAACTCTCTGTTCTCTACCAAAAGAAGTTTCAAATTCAATTGATGATTTTACAGCCTAACCATTTGTCCATTGAAAGGTGGAAGTAGGCTGGAATGCATGTTACATAACGCAGCTTTGCTTTTAGTGGTTTAACCCCAGATAACAACTAAGCACCACACAACCTCTCACTCACGGCCCCCATGGTGGGATGGGATGGGGGGTGGAGGGGAGAATCAGAAAGATAAAAGTAGGAACTCAATTTATGGGTTGAGATAAGAACAGCTGAAGAACTGAAATTAATAAGAAAGCCAAATTCAAACCAAGTGATGCAAATGAAAAGCAATAGTTCCCTGCCAACTGCTTGGCACTCAGGCTGTTCCCAAACAATGACCTCCTGGGCAGCTTTCCCCTGGTTTGTTTGACATATGTGATATAGAATATTCCTTTGATCAGTTGGTGCTACCTGTCCCAGCTGTGTCCTCTCCCAGCTTCTTGTGTACCCTCAGCCTCCTCACTGTCAGGGCATCGTGAAAATCTGAAAATCCATGGCTTAGTGTAAGCACTGCACAGCAGCAATTAAAACACCAGCATGTTATCAACATTATTCTCATTCTAAATCCAGAACATAGTACTGCACCAGCTGCTAAGAAGAAACTTAACTCTATCCCAGCTGAAACCAGGACACTCACAAATAGCTGTCACCATAATACCTTTATCCCTTTATCTACATTTGACAATTAGTGTTTTGCAATTCATGGGCTGATTATGACTTTAGCTACCAGTAAGTCATCCACACCCCGGATATCTGTGCTTCTTGTAAGTATCCAGAACTTTCACACAGAGCTGGAACACCTGACACAGGATTTACTAATACCTGCTGAAGCAGCTGCTGCTGGATGGGTGGCATCCTCTTGGGCAGCACAAAAGGATTATAATTAGCTAATTAATCCTGCCCTCTGGATGTTTATTTGGGAAAATATGAAAGAAACGTTATGGATCTTCCCTTCTAGACTCATTATGAGCCTTAACCTTCCCAGTCACTACAGGTTGACCCCTAAGGCCTATTGCTATTACAGATGTCTCTCACCGGCTCCAAACAATCATTCTTCACTGGCACATGTTTCCTACCATTCCTGCATTGCATCTGCCACTCTTGTGCAAAGGAGTTGTAGAGCATTTGAAATGGTTTCAGACATTGCTGTCAAGTGTCCCCACTGCTACACTCTTTTGGACAGAAATCCTGGGAGCTTTAAGCAAGGCCCTAAATTATCCAACCTTGCTCAACACAGGAGAGGAACACACTGATTTGTGTTGGGAAAGCTCTTGAGATTGCATAATACTTTTACTTTTGTGTCTATTATGTAAAGGAAAGAAGCACATTTTCCCCCAAATGGCTAGTACTGCACCAACAGCCCTAGACAAGTGTCTGCATCATAATTCCTCCCCTGGCTGACATGGAAGACGTGCAGAGAATGACAAATTTCTCTGGCGAGAACTATTTCTGCCAAAATCTTTCTACCAAAGACTTGTTTCTACTAAGGCCAAAGCAATAAATATTGGTGGCACTACAAAGTCCTCCTGACTCAATTTGCCTTTCTGGTGCAATGATTATGTACAGGGTGTTTTTGTGTTGAACAGTCCCAGGAACAGAGGCCTCTAGGCAGACTGCAATGCAGGTGCCAGGGCATTTGTATTTGAAATGCAGAAAAATAAGAAGCTTAAGTTTCTAGTCTAAATCAAGAACAGGTCATTCAACCACAGTGTCTCGTAGCTGAAGAGGATGCCCTCAACATTTGTTACCTTAAGTTGAAACACAAGCCCACTTTGTTTCTGACCTGAGCACTGGAAGCACCAACCTTTCCTGTTGAAACTGAAACAGGAAAAGTCTTCCTAAAGGATTCCTAATTCTGATGAATCACCTATGTAGCTTTCCTGGCACATTACCAGGTACCTTGCCCTCGTGTATAAATGGGATTATTACCTTAGTCTCAAGCTATCACGAGAAATCACAGTCTCAAGCTGCACCAGGGGAGGTTCAGGCTGGATGTTAGGAAGAAGTTCTTCTCAGACAGAGAGATTGGCCATTGGAATGTGCTGCCCAGGGAGGTGGTGGAGTCACCATCCCTGGAGGTGTTTAGGAAGAGACTGGATGAGGCACTTGGTGCCATGGTTTAGTTGATTAGATGGTGTTGGGTAATAGGTTGGACTTGATGATCTCAGAGGTCTTTTCCAACCTGGTTAATTCTATTCTAGTCTAGTCTATCCTATCCTATCCTATCCTATCCTATCCTATCCTATCCTATCCTATCCTATCCTATCCTATCAGCAGTTTTAAATTGCAAAATAGTGATTCTCGATAGGGAAAGTTTATTGCATAGATGGGGGGGGGACATAACAAACCCCCACAAAGTGATAACACTTCAAACAACAGAGAGAAGAATTGGGCATATAAACATCTAAAGTCAACAGACAAGAATAAAAAGTGGAGTATCAAGAAACATAAGCAAAGTTTAAAAGCATATTTCAGTTAGAGAAGTCATTTAGCTGTGTATCTACAACCACTCGCCCTAAGATAATTATTTTACAGACATATTTTCATAGATTGCATAAATGATGCTTGTTTTCTCTTTGCTATGGAAGCAGCACATCAGGAGAATATTGGCAACATGACAAGAGTGGTGATATCACACTTAATTGCGTTTGTAGATCTCAGATGTAAGATCAAAGGAAATGCACAAGTAAAATCATTTGCTCTACAGTAGTAGCCTGACTTTAGAGAAGAAATAGCTCAGACTAGACACAAAGTGATGTCAAAATCACCAATGCATGCAAATACCCAAAGTCCTCAGAAATAGTGGTTCAGATTTCTGATAAGCATGGGTGTTTTCAGAGTAGCAGCCAGTGAAGCACTCGAACAGCCCACAGACAATTTAAAATGTGTGATGTCCTTTGAACGTTGCAGCTCAAAGCGCAAAAGCTGTGTACCCCTGTGCCTTCTCTATTTTGATATGACATCCAGCTGGGCTAAGCTTTCTCTGAGTGAGCTGTCCTTATAATCCACTCAAATCAGTACAGTCATAAAACAAATGAGGATTACCCACATCTGTAAAATTATGCAGCTTCTGTGACTTCTCAGTTATATTGCCTGGAGAAGAGGAGGCTCAGGGGAGACCTCAGTGCTCTCTACAACTACCTGAAAGGAAGTTGTAGCCAGGTGGGGGTTGGTTTCTTCTCCCAGGCAACCAGCACCAGAACAAGAGGACACAGTCTCAAGCTGCTCCAGGGGAAGTTTATGCTGGAGGTGAGGAGAAAGTTCTTCCCAGAGAGAGTAATTGGCCATTGGAATGTGCTCCCCAGGGAGGTGGTGGAGTCACCATCCCTGGAGGTGTTCAAGAGGGGATTGGATGTGGCACTTGAAGCCATGGTTTAGTTAGTCATGAGGTGTTGGGTGATAGGTTAGACTTGATGACCTCTGAGGTCTTCTCCAACCTTATTGATTCTATGATTCTATATTTGAAATAAAAATTCTATTGATTAATCAGCAACTTCAGGAACCCCAATACTTGAAACTTAATTATTTACAGTGCTGTGAGGTTGTGATGACCTAGCACTAAGGAGCTTCAGTCCTTTGTGGAGCAAAAGAGATGCATTGTGTGTTGAGATGTAGAAAGAAGGGAAAGATGTTATTAACATCTCACACATCTCAGTAAAAGCACATTTCCAGCCGCTGTTGCTAATGCCACCAAAGCATAAGCTGGACTTCATGAATGAAAGCCCTATTCATAATGCACTAACTGCAATTATGCAGGCACAGATGGCAACACCAGATGCAAGCTTCTTAACTCTTTTGGGACTCCAGAGGTCTTTTCTTCCTTAGTGGAGGAGTCAGGAGTATCAATATTTCTCAGATCAGCAAGCAGCCTTCATCCTCTGTGTCTTACTTACTCTGTGATAGGGATGATTTCCTAGAATAGAATAGAATAGAATAATAGAATAGAATAGAATAGAATAGAGTAGAGTAGAGTAGAGTAGAGTAGAGTAGAGTAGAGTAGAGTAGAGTAGAATAGAGTAGAGTAGAATAGAATAGAATAGAATAGAATAGAATAGAATAGAATAGAATAGAATTAACCAGGTTGGAAAAGACCTCTGAGATCATCAAGCCCAACCTGTCACCCAACACCATCTAATCAACTAAACCATGGCACCAAGTGCCCCATCCAGTCTCTTCCTAAACACCTCCAGTGAATGTGACTCCACCACCTCCCTGGGCAGCACATTCCAATGGCCAATTACTCTTTCTGGGAAGAACTTTCTCCTAACCTCCAGCCTAAACCTTTCCTGGTGCAGCTTGAGACTGTGTCCTCTTGTTCTGGTGCTGGTTGCCTGGGGAAGAATTGCTTTTTCTTCTTTGTTTTTGTGGCTGATAGAGCATGCCCCCAAACAAGCATGATATTGGCAGCTACATTTTAATCTTAACAGGTCAACAGATCACCTCTGTCCAGCATCCAGCCTTTTACCTGCTTAGCTCTAGAATACATTTCCTTTAGAAGGTGTAGGGATATCATGATGCTTAGGAGAATGATGCCAGAATTCTACCACTTGGTATTGTTCTTCCCCTTGTTTGCATTATGCAAGAGCAGCTGAGCATACTTGCAGAGACTGGCATTGCATGACATGACAGGCATTGTACTTCTGCTTTCCTCAGAGCATTTCTATTTTTGGAAACGCCTGGCTACTCTCTTTAGCCAGAATGTTCTGTCTGTGACAGCTGAGTTCAATTGTTCACAAGACTTACAGTGAGTGCAGCCCCAACCTGTTTTTCTCAAAAGGAATGAGAAAGTAATGAGGAGCGTCATCATAAAAGTGAATTGTATTGCAGTGCTACACAGCTTGCTGTGTCAAGCACTGATCTTCCTCTTGCCCACTGATTTACCAGCCTGCTCTTTGTGTCCAATTTGGTGATAACAGAACAATGAAACAATGGTAAGCCCTGGATTGCGCTCTCTTTTAGGGTGTTTTGTGAACTGCTTGCAGCAGGAGAGGTTGTTAATCCAATAAAAATGAAACAGCACACTTCTGACTTCACGCTGCTTGATTGCCATGAAATAACCTCTGCTTCCCATTGTCGACAGCGGAGAAGAAAGATATGCTCAATCAAAGGGTGCCCTGTGATAAAAGAGAACTTCCTTTTAGCAGAATAAGCAGAAGCAGCAATTCTTATTGGTTTTCTTACTGTCTTCTGTTTCAACTCATTAAAAATATCTGTGTAGCTTTTGATAGAGACAACTGAATCTGTAGTCACGGTTCACAGGTTTCCCATTTAGCATATATATGGCATCCACACCTAACTCTTTATTCAGCCTGGAAGCTTATTAAGCCTTCAGTTATGCTCTGATTTATAAATTACTCATTTATTCTCCACTGTGTCTATGATCATGCTTTTCACAGTTGTTACACAGAAAGTGAACATGAGATTAAGAGACTGATTGTAGAGAAAAACAAGTTAATTCTTCGTACAGGCAGCTGGTGCCCATCCGAGGTCACTAGCACAATCAGCAGCTTTGCCAGCTAGCCCCCCCAGGGCAAAACTGGAAATGTGAGGTCCACATCATGACTAAGTAGTCTGGGCTTTACACATGTGTGGTGACTTCATGCTGGACAGCATTTAGGCCAGCCTGTTCTGCGACAGAGTGGTGAGTATAAAACCCAGGATGGAAATATCTGGGCTAAAAGCATGTCTCCCCAGAACAACTAGCCTGGTTTGGTGAGAACTAGTGTTTCACACAGTCTGTCCATAGCACCAATCTGGAGGAAACCTGTTCAGAACAGATGGCTGGGGGATAGCAGGAGTCAAAGGAGAAAGCAACTCTGAATTTAGTGACCAAGTTGGACTGTACAGAAAAGGAATATAGGGCACTGTCCTATAAGAAGCAGCAGAATGAGTGTGAGGAAGGAAACATCCTTCAGTGAGGGCCTGAAGAAATTACCATTTTAATTACTGTGTACTATTGCTTGGATGAAGGCTGCAGAACTTCACAAAACAAAGGACTCATTGCAGTCACTGCTGTGGTCATAGAATCATAGAATAGTTTGGTTTGAAAGGGACCTTAAAGATCACCCAGTTCCAGTACCCCTTCTGAGGGGTATTGGAATATATAGTTTCATAGTTTCA